>KN880508.1:0-107162 GCA_000934385.1 Cylindrobasidium torrendii FP15055 ss-10 | reverse complement strand
AGGGAAGGTCTACACGAAGAGAAAGATACTTGAGATTGCGAGGTCACAGTCCGAAGAGAATCATTGCGGCCACTGTTACCCTTCCCATACATATCTAGAATTTCTCCAATGTAGACGCGCTTTGGCGTTCCCATGATAACCTATGAGTATTTGGACACTAAAGAGACAGCCAGTGCGCCTACTGAGCTTATCGAACAGGAGCGCGCCACCCATCAACGGCGCCTGTGATGATCACTGCCCACGTTTCTCTGTGAATTATCTTACAGTTCGCCGAGGTTTAGACGTTTTCGGACGCGAACTATGCAAGCTCCTGCCGAGGAGCGTGCCGAGAATTATCTTACGACCGCCGAGGTCCTAGGGGAGTTTCCCAGGGCCTTAGCTGCAGCGTCCGAAAGCGATCGAGCCATTGGTCCAACGGTGTCCTGACTTGGGGTTATGGGAATGACTGCACAAAAAAGATGTCAGCCAAACATGTCTCCTTTGACAACTGATTTCACTCCCCTCCGGCGCGCGATGTCAAACCAACAGTCGGTTTAATTCCAACCAGGTTATTGCATCCTGAGGGCCAAATGAGACTACCGTGAGTTTCAGTGCCAAGAGCTGCAGCTGCCAGTCCAATGGACGTCGCGACACCAGAGCCGGCGGATGAGCCACTCGGATCGGCTTTGGGATAATAGGCATTAGTGGTTTGGCCTCCGATCCCAGACCATCCCGAGGGCATGTCCTTGTCGCGAGCGTGTGCCCATTCGGTAAGACTGGCTTTCCCGAGAATAATGGCGCTTCCAGCACGCAGTTTCTTCACTACACCAGCATCGAACGGCACGACAGACCCCAATAAGGCGTGGGAACCCGCGGTTGTATCCATGCCTTCGAAGCTGATAGTGGCGATATTGTCCTGCGTTGTTCATTGGGCTGAACGGACATCGAAGGGAGATGATCACACACACCTTGAGCAGAATAGGTATACCGTAGAGTGGGCTGGGAAGGACGGAGCCGGCCTCAGCCCGTTTTTCATCCAACTTTGCAGCTTGATGGATTGCCGAGGGGTTCAATTCATAGACACAGCGAAGTGCTGGTCCCTTGAAGTTCACCTCTTCGATGCGCGCTCGATAAGCCTACGTGAATCAACAGTCAACACTTCTTAGTTGGTGGGCACTATGTGACGCACTTTGACAAGGTCAACACTGGTAAAGTCCTTGCGTGATAGTCCCTGCTGGAGTTCTGCAATCGAGGCTTCGTACAAGTCCGGTAACTTTCTTGGCGCATCACTCTCCTAGGACGAAGGAATAGGTGGGTCATAGTCACTGTGGTGAAGCATGAATGCACTTACAGCAAGGTTGAAAGTAGTCGACATGTTTCCACTCAATATTTGTTGGCAACGAACGTACTGCTTGCAACAACAAAGCGTTACCCACCCCAATGCGTGCCACTTAAGTATTCACAATAGCGTGGTATTCGGCGAAGAACCACACACTCTGACTCAGATACAGCCAGTGGGAGTCACACCTATCATCTATGGCGTGCTCGCAGAGAAAAAGGAGCGAAACCAGAAAACTACAGAGAGATCACAGAAGTACATATCTTCACATACAGAGACAACACAAGGTTGGAGGATATGGACGTGCATAGACAATTTCTTGCGCCATCATCCGATACGTGCTAAGAAGGCATGAGTACGAGCCATAAATGCAACTGGGTTTAACTCACCACCGTCGTAGCAAACAACAGAAAGCTGATTTTTTCCATGTCAGAGAGCGTCAGAGTCGCGCACGTATCGCCAGATCATTGTAATGCCTTAGTGGCGTTTGGCTTCGTCGGACTATCCTTGTCTTGCACCGCACGTAGCAGAGATTCGAGGTCAGGAAGCGAGCCAGATCCGATTAAATGCGAGCCCATTGATACAAACATGGATTTTGAGGTGTGTAGAGGTGATAAGCTTACAATGGGAGACCACCTCATAGGCTCATATTCATGATGGTCTTTGGTGAGCCGCGGCCCGCGCTCTCGATACCTACGAGATATCAGCCCAGTACAGCAAAAAATATGTAGATACTCACCCACAGTGCGAAATCAGACCTTTGTTTGCATCCCAATATCGACGCGCGTCAGGATGTTGTGGCTTTACAGATGTCGCGCTTGGATATTGCTTGAATCCAGTTGAGCAGGGTGCAACGTATATTTCGTATCCGCGAGAACCGAAGAATGGTTGAATGAAGTCCTAGATGTGATCTCTGTGCTCGAAGAACTTTGACATTACTAATGTGTAGATCGCAATCAGGCCGTCCCAGACGCTGTCGTCAGTCAAAATCGGGTAGTCCAAGAGCAAAACGACAAACACACGCTTCTCTATAGTCCAGCAACTCTCATGCTGTGCAGGGGCTGTAGCGCTGAAGAAGTGCGGCAATTGCAACAAGGGCGCCTAGGAATAATGAAGCAAGGATCTTGAGCCCATGATGAAGAAAAGAAGTCAATGCCGTATGGTTGATTTAAGAGATGCTCAAGCCGAAAATGTCTGCGAGAACATGGTCGTACGGACGAGAAATGCGATCCGGATTCCGGAGCCGTTTAGAGGTTCTCTCACGTGCCGGTGCCGAGACGCGATCGCCCGGCACAGCGTCAGATCTCCAGTCTGCGCCTCTGACTACCACCGCGACCAGGTGCGCGTGGATTTCGACCAAGGGACCCATTGCGATATATCCGCCAGCCGCAAAGAAGGGGAAACCGCGCTTACGCTGCTCTTAGAGGACGACTTCTGTAACCTGGGAGCTGGAACAGCGCCGACATGTGGACTGTCATTGGACCATTCGACGGTGACTATGAGCAGTTTGCCTTCCGAAGTGCGTGTCATCTCCGGCGTCAATGAAAACCCCTACAGCCTCTCGCAGATTTTCATTCTGACCACTTCAACAGAAACCAAAGTTCTCAAGACCAACTACACCTACGGTGTATCTCGCTTCGCTGAGGGATCAGAACTAGTCATCAATGCGCGCGCGGTGTCCAAGAAAGTGACGGCACAATTCATTGTGGGAGTAGTTTCTGAGGCCAACGTTGTGAGTATGCAACCAATCTCAACGATCTTGGCCCTCGAACTAATCCCAATATCAGACTGACCCTACATTCCGACCATCCGTTCACCTCAAGAATACACGCGAAAAAGTACTCAGAATTACGCGCAAAGAGGAAAATGTCGTGATAGCGCCGCAAGAAACCATTGAATTGGTGGAAGGGGACAGGCTCAACTACGCTGTGGGATGCGGTATTGTGTACGTTTTGGCTATGCCCTTTCCTCATTCTCTCCGCCCCCTAACACGCATAACAGGCTAAAATGGGAACCATGCTGCGTATTTGTTGAGAATCCCCGGACGGACAAGTTTGATACGGCAGGACTGGCCTCTCTCGGTGCGTTCTCTGATGCCTCCCAGGGTGCTCAGAACTAACATGCAGCAGGAGTCAGCCTGGTCCATACCCCTTACGAACACATTACACATCATGTTACCTCCGAGCTCCGCCTAACACCTGCAGTGGGCACCTCTTTGCTATCCTCTGCCGTATTCGTGAAGCCTGCGTGGGTCGAAGAGCTACTCCGGCGTGCAGTACTCCCACGCAGCGAGCCCAACTCCCTGGAATTCATTTACAAACTACCACTGGAAACCGGTAGAGTGCCAGAATTTGCACCTACAGTGCCCAGCGCTCTGCAACATCACGCGCTCTGGAAGCCCACGGAGGAAAGACTGAACTTCTTCGCAACATTCCGCTTTCTATGCGTCGGCGAGAAGGGTCGCGAGCTGGAGAGCAGTGTGCGAACGATGCTGGAGCATGGCGGTGGACATATTGAAACAGTCGACGTGCAGCAGGGGAAGGAGAAATGGCGCAAGGTTCTGTCAAGAGGCAGCGCAAAGAGCGAGACCAAGATGGTCGGCGTGGCGAATAAGGAAGCTATCAGCGCAGTTGCTGGCGAAAACGTCTGGAGAGAATTCGTTAGTTTGGCCAAGGAGTTCCAGGTCAAGTTTGTGGACTACACAGTGCTCATCAAGGCGCTTGTTAAGAAGGACTCATCGTCGCTTCTACCCGTGCTGGGCGAAGATGATGAGCCCGAGGTCACTGTTATTGAAGCGCCCAAGCTGACGAAGGTAAGTATCTATGCATAACGCTAATGTGTGCTAACCAGCCATAGCGTCGCAGAGCACCATCAGCAGTGCCAGAAGTGCCAGAAGTGCCATCTGATCCCCCCAGCAAGCCTGATTCACCGAAGCCCATTGAAGACGTCCCAATGCAGGCGCCGGAACCGCCAAAGCCGCTTAGGGTATGTACAGTGTCCTTGTTCTTATATATAATCTCACTTTCCCTGTAGCGAGGACTTGTTCGCAGAGCGCCGGGTGCACAAGCTACGCCTAGTCAACCTGCAGAACCTTCTACTTCTCAAAGTACGCCGGAGCCAACAGCAAGCGAGAGCGTACCACTTCCTAGCGACCCACCAAAACCGCCGTCGAGGGTACGTAGGCCACCATGCGGTGATGCGAGAAAGGATATCTGAATAAAGCATAGCGCACCTTGATTCGACGGGCGCCTTCAAGGGAGCCAGAGGCAGCTGCGCCAGTGACAAGAAGAGTGCGCTTTTCATTTTTGCATCCCTGAGGAGATGCTGATTATAGTTAGGGCCTCATTTCCAGACGCGCAGGACAAGCAAGCACCGAAGGAACGCCAGTCCCAGAAGAAACGCCAACTCCCGCACCTGAGAAGAAAGCTGTGATACCTAGAAGCCAGCTCAAGCGACGGCGCGACCAGGCCTCTGAAGAGACATCACAGAAAGACAAGGATGCGGCAGAAGAGGAGCCGCAGCTGAAGCGGATACGCGCGTACTTCGAGGAGACGGACCCGGAGAAGAATGGGGCGGTTACATATGATGGCTCGACATTCAAGGTTACGCAGGTGCAGGTTCATGGTCAAAGCCAGACGCAGTCGGGGTCAATACCTACTGGCGGTCCCGAGCCACTGCTACAGGTGATGGAGGAAGAGGAAGAGACCCAGCCAGACCCTCCGTCTGGCATGCAGTCGCGAAAGCGCAAAGCGGTGGAGGTGGATGTAGATGTGGAGATGGAGATGGAAAGTCCAGCAAAGAGGAGGGCGACGGATGATAACGCGGTCGAGCGTGCCTCAGAGCCAACTGTTGTCCCCCTGAAAAGTGGGACAGCGGCACCGCCGAAGAGTGTGCCCATTGCACCTCCGAAGGGCGGCGCAGCAATCAAAGCAGGGAAGAGTGCGAAGGGGGCTGCTCCTGGCAAGCCTGATACAGACAAGGCTTTCTTGCGGGCCCTAGCATCGACGAAGCGTACTACCAATAAAGAAGACGACTTTGACCGGGAGTTCAATAACCTGCGTATCTCCAAGCCTGTCGAGGAGAGTCCCCGCGAGCAGTGGAAGCTGTTGGATGACTTTGGATCACAGAGTGACTTGCGCGGTAACTTTATGGTCGTCGTTGAAATGGACGTTCCTTCGAGACGGGCCAGGAGAGTTGGTGATACCAGTGTGGACTATGCCGGACAGCCAAACTTCAAGAAGTTCAGGCGGGTGCGTGCTATGATCACTTCCAATAGTCCAGCGCTGACCTTGATACTTGAATGCAGAAAGGCTCGAAAGTCACCGAACGTTCAAAGACTATCCAACTCTTTGTCAGTGATGCGGCTACACTAGGGGAAGACATCTCAAGCGAGAAATGTGCGCTCATTCTGTCCTGACAATGGCTTTTTGCTAAACGATCACAGCATTCCCTTTGAGCCAAGTGCCAGACCGCGAACCAAAAGCAAAGGCCAAGGTCGCGCCCAAGACACAAGGGAAGCGGACCAAGCGCGAGGAAAGCGTTATAACGATCTCTGATGAAGACGAAGACGAGGCCAGTTTCCGTCCTCGGTCGCAGTCCAAAGCTCTAGGGTCGCAGGCAACGCAATCGAGCATGGACATCCCGCCTGCAAAGTCTAAAGGGAACAAAGCCAAGCCAGCGAAGAGGGCGCGCGCGTTGTTCATTCCTGATTCAGACGAAGAGGTGGAGGAAGTGAAGGCGGATGATGATGCCGACGACGATGGGTTGACAACGCAGGGAACAGCCCCTCCTGTAGCTACCCAGGCGAGGAAGGCGCCGGCTAAGCGTGGGAAACCAAAGCTGGTGGTTGATGACGACTCAGACGACGAGGCTGTATTCAAGCCACGGGCGACACGGTCGAGACGATAGAATTCGGAGGTACTACGTTATACAGACTTTTTTCTTGTTTACTTTGCTGCTTTAATCCAGGTATGCTATGTCCCTGTTGTGCCGAATGCCAGGCCTGTTACTATTACATTATTGTGTCGCACTTCTACACACTGAGTTCGTTCAATACGCGCGCTCTCGACCAGGCTCGTCGTAAACCCCAACCTCCACCACATGCGCTGTATCAATCTTCACATCGAACGAATAGCGTACACGCGTAGCCACCGTACGCTCGACCCAGTGTGGGACAACACCTGGTCCCAGGGATGTTCCCGAAGCCACTTTGATCCACTTGTACTTGTGGTGCGCCGCGTCTGCGTCGCTGTGACCGTGCTTGACGCGCACTAGCGCCTCCCATCTATACTTTCCTATCCTAGTCTCATGGTAGTCCGGGAACCGTCCAATGGGTTCGGTGAGGACGACACGGTTGAATGCTGTCGGCTTCGGAAAGACGATTTCAAGCCAAGCTGTCTTTTGGCCGATCGGAGAGTACCAGGTGGTGGAGTCGTTTCCATCGTTCACGAAGTCTGGGCCATAGGCTATTGAGTAGTCAGACTTCATTCAGCTGCAGGAGCTTTTCTCTCGTGCGATAAATCGTCGTGGACTCACTATCTGCGTGGTCACTGCAGTGGGACATGCATCCTTGCGCCAGATTATTAGTCGTGATTGGCTCCATGACCGCTTGACCCAACGGTTCAGCAGGTCCGGGATACTTCCACCTGTCGCCAATTTCCTCGAGCCGCTTAACCAGATTGGGCGCAATACGACCCTCACGATTTGGAGGTGCGTTCACAATGAGTGTACAGTGCCGGGCGTTCTGCGGTATGAGCCATTCGTCGACAACCTGCTCGACGGACTTGAGGTCAGCGTCAATGTCCTTGAGCTTCCAAAACCAGCCGTCGGTGAGTGTTACACATCCGAGTGCTGGCAGTGGATTGCTATTGGGGAGCACCTGGGCAAAGTTAGCATTAGCCTGAGGGGAATCACCGTATAACTTGCCTCGCCAGCATTCTGTTCGAATGCCTTGATATCGCCGTAGAACATGCCTCCTGAGTTGGTGAGCGCCCCGTTGAGGTCGGTGAACAAGCAGTCAGGTTGAAGTTTCTTGACATGACAGTAGATTCTATAAATTCACATGAGGACACATCCGTGAAATAAATAGGCAGCAGTACTCGTCGAAGTGCAACTCCGTGTACGGAATACGGCTCCAAGGTGCATACCATCCGTCGACAATGATCATATTGATAGTGCCATATTCTGTCAGAAGCTCTGTGAGCTGGTCCTTGATAAGCTGCACCTTCTTTGGCGTGATGTTGAAGTGGCGAATATCGTTGCGCTTACTGCGCAAGGTAATTCAGATGGGGAACTTACTCCAGAGAAACAAGGACACGTACTCGAGAATAGAGTAATACAACCCAACCTTCAATCCGCGCTTTCTAAATGACCTGGCATACGCGCCAACCACGTCAAGCTTTTTGGGGGTTTGCAGGACGCTAGCGACTCCGGTCTTAGTCGGCCATATGCAGAACCCATCGTGGTGCTACACATTCAACTCTGAGCATCGAAATCACCCACGCTCTGGCTGGACGCACTTTGGTAGTCAAGAACGCGCCCTGCATATTTGCGCTCACAGCAGCGTCAGCCCATTGGTCTGTGTCGAGGTCTGTGGGATCAAAGAGGTCAACGGGCTGATGTTCGTCTCCCCATTCGCGGTCCTGGTACGTCGCCATGTTGTAGTGCAGAAACATGGTCAGCCTAAGGTCAAGAAATGCCTTTTGCAGGTCCGAAAGAGCAGTCTTGGAAGGATAAGGCTGCGGTCGATGCGAATGCACCACATTCTCATTAGTGTCCGACGTGAGTTGGGTCATGGAAGTCGTAGCCAGAGAAGCCGCACGCCTTTAGAAGCCGGATCCGGCATGTTGCGCGAGCCGAGGCGACACGGTCACGTTACCATAATGTTTAATTAGGTGGTGTTGAGAGTCAATTCTAGGTCAGGTAGGTGCGAATGTTGGTTGTTCGAATATGATCCAAGCTTTTACTGGATCACGCCATTGGTTCCCGTTTCTTGGCGAATGGATGTTGCAATCTATTGCCCGTGACGGTGAGTACTTGAGTCGTGACGATGACATCTTGAGCTGTATGGGGAGAGGCAGGTATATGGAACGATGTGAGTTGACGAACGGGCGATATAAATGGGTTTTAACATGCTCTTTGACAAGAATATCTATAGTCATTATTGTCGAAGCAAACCAACCCTGTCGCAGTGCCGTCGGCACAGTCCTTCATCCCTTTCCCTTCCATCCTCGATACATCGACAAATAAGTTATCCTTCATGAACCGCACAAAATGGCAAGTTTTGTCTCTTTCTTTCGCTGGGCCCGTCGCTTGACTGATATTGAAGAAAATGGATCAGTGTGGTACTAGTAGACTTCGGGCCCCAATTTGCGTGTAATTTTCTGATAAGTCAATATGGATACTCGCAATACACATCACTCTGCGTGAGGCTCGCCCTCTGACTATCGTGTATTGAATGTTCCAACATGAAGTTCCTGTAGGACCCGTACCCTCCCTGCATCATCAAGTCATACACGACCCAGATTTGACCTTACGTTGCCAGTTCGGAGACAGAGGGCAGACATTCGGAGTTCGAATACGGATTCAGTGGGGGCGAAAACGGGTTTGTGGCCAAAAAAACAAGTGGACAGACGGAAGCGGAAACGGCATGCTGACTTAACAGCATTGAGAGCCCACTGGCATCCACTCTTCAAGCTTCATGCATTCATGCATGATTTCCTACTTTACGTTGACGTTTGAAAGTGTTCCGTACCAACCCTTGAGTGGTTTGAGGACCATTTTATGAAGTAGAGACGGATTTCCATAAAACTTTTGTTGGGCAATGAATGAGAATTGAGCCTTTGAGCGTCGAGTGAACCAGAAGGGTGGTCAAAATGTCCATGAATAAAGAGCCATATCTTTTCGATCTAACTACCCTACGTTTCTGTATCAGGTCTCACTTCTCACCAGCGTATTTGCTACCCAACTCAGACTCTGTACGTAGTACTATCTCATCCAGCCTCATGACCAATAGCTTTTCGGCCATCGGTATGGGGATCCGGGTGTGCTTTATTGTGCGACATACTATCGAGGGTTGTTGTTTTCTTGATTAGACATTAGGGTACTCTAAGTGCACACCAATGGTAAGAGAGCGTGGACATTAATTTTTCAAGCCTGGTTCCGGAAATTATAACTGTATTGCGCGCATCAAGGAATTTATCACTCAAGGATCCTGATTCCTGGGCCGTTGCCGTTTTACACTGAGGTGTCGGAGCGCTACTCTTCCAGAGCTGTCTTGGCATATTAGTGAGTGACAAACTCCTTGAGAATTTACCTTGCACCCAGCCGCGCTAGATTCACCCCCCTTTTTATAATAATCCACAACGAAGGAAGGACAGCCTTGCTTGCCTCGATGCATTACTAGTCACAGATACACTGACAGAGTCTTCTTAAAGGCTAGCTTCATATTGCCTTTTTTTGAACTTCGTTCTTATCGTATTTCAAATCAGTGCATGGGTCTCCTTCTGAGGGGGCTTTCGATTTGAGCCGTTACGCCGTGCCGCGCACAGTATCAAGGGGTGCAGTAACATTATCGATTAACGCACGCCAAATCTTCATTGGCTAATTGGTGTATGATGCCGCACTGTGTAACAACTCGAGCGGGAAACAGCTGTCTAATGGGTCAAACGTAAAAGTTGTGGGCACTGGGACGGATGCTCAACACAAAAAATCTGACAAAGGTAAAGGAATATTTCATTCATTTCATGTAGCTTTGCGACATCGAAAGGTAAGAGTGGGGATCCAATCTTTTATGTATGTAACTTGGGCCGCTGTCCGAATTCACGACTTGGGGTTTGCGGATACCCTTGATTGAAAGTGGTAGACGTTATCTACACAGGAGTAATATATGAAGCAGGAACCCAAGCAGTTGTGCCATCTGAAAGCCGCAGTTTATAAGAGACATTCTACAGTATAGGTCAATCGCTGTGATCTGAATCCTCAATACTCACGAACTTTGGGATCGGGACCGGACGAAAGTACATGGCCTAGGATAGTTCCAATGGTCCCAATCTCCATGCGGACATCATCTCCTTGGAAGAGGTAAGTGTAGACACCGGTCAGCTTGACGACTCTTCCGGCGCCGTATTTAGCGACCTGGTGGGCGGGAAACAATGTAAGTGGCGGTTAGAGACGTCGCAGCATCTGATGCATCTCACCATGATGAATGGAGTCAAAAGGGCGTAAGCCTGTTTGCAGGTCCGACAGATACTTATATATACGTCGCCGCACGTGGCCTCGGCGCTTCGGCTGTTTGGAATCAGACTGGATGGCACTTATCTGTTTGAATGCCAAATGGCAGCTAGGCTCTAAGTAGCTACCGTAATGCACTTGACCTAGACGTGACTGAGGTTCTAAGTAAGTGCTACTTAGGAGTCACTATTCAAATATTCGCTAGTCATTGCGCGATGTCCGCACAATGTCCGCAAGCCGTCCGCCAGTGTGCCACAGACTGATGCCGATCAACCACGTTGGCGGCTAGCACCTTCCTTAATTCTTACGAGCATGACCTCCAGGTTTGTCCTCGTCACCTCCTCATTAGGCGCCCTTGTTGTAACTGCGGCCGTCCTTCGCCCACCGCGCATAGTGAGAATTGGTGGATTCTGGAGCAGCGTTTACTGGTCGTTTCGCTCGTGGAAATGGAATTATCCCATTTCAACCGATGAAAGCGTCTGGGATCCATACAACGAGCCACACTGCGATCCTGCAATAATGGGGAAGTTTTTTGCGCACAGAAATCGCATCTGGGACTTCATGCGACCATTCTTTGCCTCTCGTGGCTATGACCTCTACGTCGCGCCGTGTTCGACCGAGCTCGAGCAATACCCGAGTGCGATATCTGTAGAACCACAGAAAGCACCGTCCTACCCGTATGCACGCCAGTACTGTGTCACAAATGAAGACTTCGTGTTCGACACCGCTGTACGTAGATATATTTCTGCTATTAGGGGATTCACACCTCATGGCTTGCAGAAACCAAGAGCATGGGCCGCCAGAAACCGCCAAGGATACGAAGTCGTCATCAAGTGAGCTCAACTGCATTTTCGCTGTCGCGGAGTGTAAACTATGTACAGAGCAGTCTCCAACGCGGATGCGACGCCAGAGCTTCAAGCACTTCGCTTACTACAGTCCGATGGACTTCACAATGACCCTCGGAATCGTACCATTCCCATTCTGGAATGGATTGAGGCGTTTGGGCATACCTTCATCGTGATGCCGAGGTCTGCTCGGATTCCCAATACTTGAACTGTCAATAACGTTGTCGTTTTAGGTGGGGAGACTGCACGCGTGCCGATGTTGTTACGGTTGGGGAACTTGTACGCTATTTTCATGATCTTACGGAGGTGCGCTTTTGTGGCCGGGGTCGATTGCACCATTCTAAAAATTCGCAGACTGTTGCGTTTTTACACAGTAGAGGAATATCTCATGGTGACATTGGGGCGAATGTGGTCATGGACGCTCAAACTGGCCATAACCACTGGGCTCCCAAACTTGCTGGGCTGCGTGGTCCCGAATGTCGATACGCTCTCATCGACTTTGGTTGTGCGACATTTTACTCTGAGGGCAAGCTGCTGGGCTGGCGCGGAAATCTTGACACCGCAATGAAATTAGATGTTTCATGGGTCGCGGCGCTGGCCGGCGGCCAGGTCATGGTTTGTTCTTTAAACGTGAGTTCAGTCAAATTGTAATGCCTTTGCAGTGTATCGGCTCGGACCTGCTCCCAGAGCTTGAATCCCTTTTGCGTGCAATGGAAGACGAAGCCAGCCCGACGCAACCGACAGCCGCTGAAGTATTCGAACGGTTCGATGCTATGTGTGCCAAGCTGACACCGTCCGACATGGAAAAACAAGTCTCTGCCATCTGGTGGAGTGATCAAAGTGGTTAGTTCAATGTCGGTTCTTTCTGCAAGGCAGCGCGTACTCACGTCCGTTAGGCATCTATCAAATGAGAGAGCAGGAAATCACATTTGCACCCCCATATCGAGCTACTTTGTGAGGCCGCTCATTTTGAACATTAGCCTATTATATAAGTATAGGCATCTCTGAGCCTCACTTGTGTCAATCAGCCATCTACGGTCCGCTTACCACAATTTTTGACAATAATGATTGACTTGATCAACTTAAAGTGTAAACCGATAGAAATATTAAAAAATGCATCATAAGTGATCGCCTGCACGTGATAAGCACTTCCTCCTACTTTCATGACCTCGAAGCTTGTCGTGGCAACCTCCTCACTAGGGGCGCTGGCTGTAATCGCCGCCTTCCTTCGGCCTCCACGAATCGTGAAAGTAGGTGGGTTCTGGAGCAGCGTGTACTGGTCGTTTCGCTCGTGGACATGGAACTATCCCATTTCAACCGATGAAAGTGTCTGGAACCCCATACAACGACCCCAGTTGTAGTTCGGAATCACTATTAAAATTCTTCGAGCACAAGAATCGCACCTGGGAATTCATGCGACCATTCTTCACCTCCCGCGGCTATGACCTTTACGTTGCGTCTTGTTTAACCGAACTCGAGCAATTTCCAAGTGCAGCATCTGTAGAGCCGCAGCAATCACCGTCCTATCCCTATGCGCGCCGATACTGTGTGACAAAGGAAGATTTTGTGTTCGAAACTATTGCACGTAGATATTTTTCTGCTATTCTGGAAGCTCATGCATGTCTTGCAGAAACCAAGAGCGTGGGCCGCCAGAGACCGTCGAGGATACGAAGTCATCATCAAGTGAGTGAGTCTATCGCCATTCTCACCACTGCGGATTATAAACCGTGTGTAGGGCAGTTTCCAACGAGGATGCAACGCCGGAGCTTCGAGCACTTCGCTTCCTCCAATCCGATGGGATTTGGGACGACCCTCGGAATCGTACCATTCCTATACTTGATTGGTTTGAAGCGTTTGGGCACACATTCATCGTGATGCCGAGGTCTGTCTTAATGTTAAATGCTTAGTTTGTCATTAACAATGTCGTATCAGATGGGGAAACTTAATACGCGCTGATTTTGTCACGGTTGGGGAACTCGTCCGTTATTTCCATGATCTTATAGAGGTGCGCTCTTGTTTGCGGAGTTGAATTCTCCACTGCCATGCTGAGCGCTGAACATCCGCAGACCGTTGCGTTTCTACACAGTAAAGGAATATCTCATGGCGACGTTGGGGAAAATGTGGTAATTGACGCGCAAACTGGTAATAATTACAATGCACCCAAACTCGCCGGGCTCCGTGGTCCCGAATGTCGATATGCCCTCATCGACTTTGGTTGTGCAACATTTTATTCTAGAGACGATGGCAAGTTGCTCGGTTGGCGCGGAGACCTTGACGCTGCGTTCAAAGCAGATGTTGCAGAGGTCGCTTGGTCGAGTAAAAATCATGTCATGGTTTATTTTTCCCCTCTTCGAGTTTGCTCGGGTTGTAATTTCTTCGCAGTGTATTGGCCCGGACCTGCTGCCGCAACTAGAATTTCTTTTACGCGCAATGGAGAAAGAAGACAGCCCAACACAGCCAACCGCCGCTGAGGCGTTGCAACAATTTGACGCTATGTGCGCGAATCTTGAACCGTCAGACATGGAAAAACAGATTTCTGCTGTCTGGTGGAACAACCACAATGGTAGTTTAAATCCGGTCCCCGATAGCTAGCTCTTATTCATGTTTTTCCAGGTACATACCGAGCAAGGGAGCAGGAAATCATCTATGCACCCCCGTATCCCCCAACCGCGTAATTCCCCCGTATATGACCCTACCGAGTTGATGATATACTAGCATCTCTGAGCCTCGTTTGCGTTAATCAAATAACTGATGCTCGTATGATACATCAAATAGTTCAGTCAAATTTGAGTTTGAGCAGATTGGTTATCAGGTTAATCTATATCACCATTTTCCCTGTACATCGAAAGTCAGCTACTTCGGCGTTTGAAACTTCGAATATCTTCTAATACTATGGCGATCGTTCTCGTGACAGGCTCTCCTTCCTACAATCATGACCTCGAAACTGGTCGTGGCGACCTCCTCATTAGGCGCCCTGGTTGTAATCGCCGCCGCATTTCGCCCACCGCGCATCGTAAAGATTGGCGGATTCTGGTGCAGTGTGTACTGGTCGTTCCGCTCGTGGGCATGGAATTACCCAATCTCCTCCGATGAAAGCGTCTGGGAGCCATACAATGACCCGGACTGTAATCCAAGGACACTTGTGAAGTTTTTCGAGCATAGAAATCGTATATGGGACTTCATGCGCCCATTCTTTGCATCGCGCGGTTATGACCTATATGTCGCACGCTGCTCGGCCGAACTCGAGCAATATCCCAGCCCAACATCTGTAGAGCCGCAGAAGGCGCCCTCTTACCCATACGCGCGACAGTTTTGCAATTTAAACGAAGATTTTATGTTCCACACTATTGTGAGTGCAAGTCTTCCTACCCTGACCCACCACAACAAGGCTAAGGTCATGTAGAAACCAAGAGCGTGGGCCGCAAGAGACCGTCGAGGGTATGAGGTCGTCATAAAGTAAGCTTATCGTTATTGTTGATCTGGTACGAAGTGCAAGTTGCGTGCAGGGCAATCTCCAACGAGGATGCGACGCCAGAGCTTCGAGCACTTCGCTTCCTCCAGTCCAATGAAATTCTGGACGACCCCCGGGCCCGTATTATCCCTATACTTGATTGGATAGATGCGTTTGGCCACACATTCATTGTAATGCCGAGGTCTGCGCTGATTTTGAACGCGTAACTTATTATTAACATTACCGTGTTAGGTGGGGAGACTTGGAACGCGCTGATTTTGTCACGGTCGGAGAACTTGTCCGTTACTTCCATGACCTTGCAGAGGTGCGCTGACGTTGTTCGAGCCAAATCTTTCTTGCTCAAAATGAGCAGACCGTTGCCTTTCTACACAGTAAGGGAATCTCCCACAGTGACATTGGGATGAATGTGGTCATGGACGCTCAGACTGGTGGCCAATTCAGTGCCCCCAAACTCGCCGGGCTCCGTGGTCCCGAATGTCGATACGCTCTCATCGACTTTGGTTGTGCGACATTTTACTCTGAAGACGACGGCAAAGTGCTGGGCTGGCGTGGAAGTCTTGAGGCGTCATTTAAAGCAGATGTGTCATGGCTTTCCTGGCTGACTATATCCCGGGTGATGGTTTGTGGTTTCCTAAGTGACAAGTTAGTTGGGTTTGTAATGATTTCACAGTGCATCGGCTCAGACCTGCTTCCCGACCTCGAAGCCCTCCTGCGCGCTATGGAGGATGTAGATAGCCCAACTCAGCCAACATCTGCTGATGTCCTGCAGCGATTTGACGCCATGTGCGCGACGCTGACAACGTCTGACATGGAAAAACCACTCTCTGCTGTTTTTTGGAATGAACACGATGGTAAGTTCACAATCGTCTTGACCGCACAGCTCGTCTCACGCTCTTCAGGCACCTATCGAATGAGAACAAAAGACATTGTTTATGCGCCCCCATATCCACCAACTTCGTAATGCTTCTGCTTATGACTTTACTTAGGTATGTACTGCAGAGCTGATAGTTAATTAGTAATTACCGACATTTTCGAGCCTGATCTTGAAAGCACGGGCCAAATAATTGCTAAATACAATGTCGACACGATCTCTGCGTTTGACAAACAGAGAGCCCTGATTAGAACGGAATGAAGAGCGCAAAAAGCAAACCAATCATATTGTACCATCAGCACCGGCAGCAAGTTAGTTATATACTCATACATTATCCTCAGGCCCACCCTCAATCAACGCCGCATAGTCCTCATAGCTCGCGTACAATGGCAACTTCTGCTTTTTCTTCTTCCCTCCGCTCTCCTCTGCGCCGCGTTTTCGCTTCCCGCCAGAGTCTCCACCAATTCCACCCCACTCCTCTGCCTCGCCAGAAGCATCATCATCATCGTCGCCCTCGTAATCCATAAGACCATCCATTGATATCAAGTCCTCGTCTTCTGAGCCTTCCGCAAACCCGTCGTCTGACATGTCTGCATCATCCGCATCCTCTACTTCATCGTCGTCGTCGCCCGCAGCGCCTGCTACTTCGTCCACATCGCTGGATGCTGCATCATCATCATCGCTATCACTGCCATCCGACACCTCCTGCAAATCATCGCCCGCCAGCAGTTCGTTGTACTGATCGAAATCGGACGGAAGGTCATCTTCATCATCGTCGGCATCGGAATCTTCATCATCGGGCTCTGAATCATCCCCAGCTTTGGGCATGCTGGCTTTCATCGCCTGCAGGAAGACAGTCAATAACGTGCTCGACACCCACCTGAAGCAAGAGGACGAAAACTGACCTTCCAAATTTCCTTCTCCTCTTCATCATCCTCAGAATCAGCGTCTTCACCTGCTTCTGCCTCATCGCCTGTCAAGTCCATCTCCTCAGCGCCATCAGTCTCCTGCGCGTCCTCTGCGTCTTCCTCTTCCTCTTCTGCATCTACATCACTCTCATCTTCTTCTGCCTCGCCTTTCTTTCCTCCTTTCCTCTTGCTCTCCTTGCCTTTGAAAAACTTCCAAAAGAACACCTCATCCGGTCGTACATCTTCCTCCCTCTGCCCCAAGAATGCCTTCTCGTTCACTGGGGCCTCCACGCCTGCCCTCAAAGATCGTACACCAGACGACGACGACGCGGTGGGCTGCATAGCGCTTACACCTCTACCGGTACTGGTACCGTCGTCCTTAGTTGATATTTGCTTGGGGTTCTTGTACACGAATCGGTCGAGGAAATGCGACAGGGTGTTGAGAGACAAGTCTGCGGAAACTGAGAGTGGTTGGGCCGCGAGCAATTGAGACGCCAGGAGCGCGACTGTGGGGTGGTAGTGGTAGAGAAGGACGGTCTAGATATGCGTCAGTCAGTTGTCGATGGGGCCGCAGATGAATAGAATGCGAAAGAGATAAAAAAAAAGTACTGACAAGTTCCCACAAAGGTGTCGCCGACGCATTTGCATACTGCGGGTCGCGTTTCTTTGGGTCATATGGCTCGCCCTCTCTCGCAGGGTCGGTCATCATTTTGCGCAAGCCCGGTGTCGTGCTGAAGAGCTATGGACATAGTCAGCGAGCTCAACCACGATCATGCAACAAAACATACCTCTCCAAGCAGATACAACCCTCCAACCGTGAACTCCGTTGGGCCTCCATTCCCCGACACAAGCAGTTGCACAAACCGCCTGACCATCGCCTTCACACGCTCCGTATTCTCATCTGCCTTGATGGACTTGAAGACGAGATTGAGGTACATTGCATGCTTGTTGGACGCCGCCAGCCTCGAATCCAGCATTGACTCGTACAGCGTACGGAAGAACCTGTCTCCAATGCTCTTCACCACGCCGCCCTTCGCCGCCGCCGCGTCCACTGCACCCTCCGCATCCGCGCATGCAATCTGCTGAAGCAACACCAACGCCTGCAATGACACATTGAACGTCTCCGTATGTGTAATCCTGAACAGCGTATCGATCTGCTTCACCACCCGCTCATCTCCCAGCTGGAGTTTCGCAAACGGCAGCGCACGATTTACACCGGTCAAAATGGCGGAAACCAGTTTCGTATGCGCGTCGTCGAGTTCGATGAAGCCCGCCGCGCCCTTCGTTCCTTCTTCCTTTTTCCCTGGCTTTGCGCGCGGGGCCTCTTTCTTGCGCTTGCCGTCCATTACACGGCCTTTGGCATCCTTCGCTATTCCTCTAGGATCCTTTTTCTCGCCATCGACTGGCGCACCGGGCCCTTCACCAAGTAACTCCCGGAAGACCTCAAAGTACAGATCGACAAGCTTGAGCGCAACGGGCCTGTCCTCGGCAGTGAGGACGACCTGATTGAACGTAATCATCGCATAGTATCGTCCGTGGGCATTCCATTGCGGTTTCTCGGACGCTGCCTTGCTATGGGATGCCTTCGGCGCCGACTCGTCGTCCCCAAATTTGATGCGCCGTTTCTCGACATGCGCAGGCGTTTGAACACCGACATTTAGAGCAGAGGTTGCTCCGGCGTTTACAGGTCTGAGGACGAATGCGATGACTTCAGTCACAATGACACCCTTCATGGCTGGGTGCGTCTGAAGCAGCTGCAGCAGGTAATATGACGCCTTCGAGCAAATGGCCTTGTCGTTGTCACCGAGCTTGTTCACTAGCAGCTTCAACAGATTGTGCTCCTGCTCAGGCTTGTCGCGAAGCAGTTTGAAGAGTAGAGATAGCGACTGGAGGCGGACGTAAGGGAGGGAGTCCAGCGTAAGAGTTTCGATTGTTTGAAGGAGCGAGAAGAAGAATTTCTTGAGATAGTCCTCAAAGTACCAGAAGAGGAGATGTTCAGATGTGACCGATGGATGCGTTAAAGGACGGTCGCGGAAGTATCTGCAGAAATTTAGCACAAGCAAAACAGACGAGAAGGAATTTCACTTTAGTTTACGATCTGGGGCCCCACCTCCAACCCACCAATCCACAATCGCTCTCACCGCCTTCAGGCTTTCTTCTCTCCCTCCTTTGCCTTTTCCACGCTCGGCCATGCCCTTCAGTACCTCGAGCGCCTTGGTATTGTGTACCGGCCCACTCTGCACCAACAGCGTCAACGCACTGAGCCTATCGCTGAGCGTTCCCGAGGATATCATTTTCGTCATGAATGCGGCTTCAGATGATGAATTCTGGAATGTGGTTGTGTCGGCGGCGAGCAGATTGGCAGCGCGTGCAGTGAGCTGCGTTAAATCTGATTGCGAGGGCAAAGTATGTGCGGGGATGGCGGGAAGCGGCGCCGTATGCCATTGCGGGAGTGGGTCTAGGGTGAATTTGGTGGGCCCGCTGGTGGAGGGGACAATCTTTTTTGGGAGCTCGATTGCAGGTTTCGAGGATGATGCGATAGGTTTCTGTATTCGGAGTAAATGTGAGTAGGTATGAAGGAGGAGTCTAGCAGGGGAGAAGGGAGAAAGATATCGTTTCGTTTGTAGTGACGGAGAAAAGAAAAGAACTTGGATGCAGAGGGAACGCACCTCTTGCTTGGCTTTCTGCTGCCGTTTCTCCTTCCAGTCCACCTCCTGCTTCACATCGCTCGGCTGGGACTCCTTATTTTTCGAACCCTTGATAGTTTTGGGCTTCAAGGCATCGTTCTTGTCCTTCGAAGGTGTGTCCTTTGCCGCTTTCGGTTTTGATGTATCCTTCTTCCCAGCATCTTTCTTCGCGGGTTTAGGCTTGGACGCGTGCTTCTTATCCTTTGGACCATCCTTCTTCACGTCTCCATTTTGCAGTTGGGCCAGAAACGACGACACATCTTGGACAAGGCTAGGCTAAACGCGCATCAACTGGATGTATTTGGCATTTTCGCATGCCTGGGAAATCCACTAGGATAGAACCCGCCGCGGACAAGAGGGAAATGAGTCAAGATGAAAGGACGCACATCTTCCTCCTCCGTCGCCGTCACGACTGCCTGTTTACTGCCTTTCTTCGCCATCGCGGTCTAAATCAGAAATTTAGCTTGATCGCGTGCGTCGGTAGCTCGGACCGTCGATCGTCATTTACGGATTGCGCTGCATCAGTGCCATCACTGTCACTGCTAACACACCTTTACTGCGCGGCGCTTCCTGAGGACTTGAATATCACGAGGACAAGGCCAACGGTTCACACGACCCGCTCCGCCCATCAACACCCTCCGCAATGACCACGCTAATTCCCTCCCGACCTATCCAGCCGCATATACAGACGACCTGCAGCACCTGTTCATCCGGATTTGAGTTTCCTGTTCCCGAACCCCGCCCCGCTGCGGGCACGCGCCTTGAGATTCGGTGTTGGAAATGCGGCAGCGCAGAGGCGCATGTGTTTTATCCTGGGCAGGTGCCAGGTGCGTACCAAACCATATGCCTCGTACGCCGCGCCTCAAACATTCATAGGCGCCAGCACATCCACTGCCACCCCACCCAAGACACCAACGAGGCGGAAAGGCCGAGGGACTCAGGAAAGTCCATTGGAGACGGGATACTATGACCTACTGGGCGTGCCGGTGACGGCGACAACGGAAGACATTAAGAAGGCATATCGTGCGTGTAGATTCCCCTCTATTCCTTCTAGATTACATGTGTCTTCTGTCATGGAATAGTATGCTGATATGCCTCTCAGGTCGAATGGCAATCAAGCACCATCCTGACAAGAATCCATCTGACCCCAACGCAGCCGAGCGCTTCAATGCCATCGCCATCGCATACCAGACACTTTCTGATCCTGCACTCCGACGCAAATATAACGAGCAAGGGCCAAAAGAATCCCAACCAGAGGGCGGCTTCGTCGACCCAGAAGAAGTCTTCTCAGCCATCTTTGGAGGAGAGAAGTTTGTCAGTATCATTGGGAACATCAGTCTGGCGAGGGATATGAAGGCGGCGTTGGAAGAGGCTGAGGATGCAGAGGTTGATGCGAAGAGGGAAAGAGATGCAAAGGGGAGGATTATACTCAGCGAAGAGGAAAAGAAAGCCAAGGATGAGAAGGAGAGGAGGGTGAACGCCGAGGTATGTGACCTTCTGCTTCTCTATCCTTTCCTCACCAAGACCTCTCGCGTAGAAAGCAGCGGAGCGTTCCGCAAGGATAGCAAAGCTTGTTGAACAGCTCACGAGCAAGCTCAGTGTGTTCACAGAAGCGGCGTCAGGCCCGGACGACAAGGAAATGCTCAGGTCGTGGAAGATGACATGCGAGCTTGAGGCAGAGTGCGTTCTTTCAAGTCCTATTCTCTTTATAACGGCTTGTCTCATTTGTTGACTCCTCCATTTCTGTCTATCGAATCCATCTAACCCGCTCATCCTAGAGACCTCAAAGCGGAATCATATGGTGTCGACCTCCTGCATGCCGTTGGCTTTGTCTATGCATCTAAAGCAAAGCACTTTTTGGCAACGCATCAGTCATTCCTCGGCGTCGGTGGTTGGCTCCATAATGTGCAGGGAAAGTATCACGTCTTCAGCGAGACGTACGTCAATTTCTTCGTACATTTTCCCTTCTAATTCACTAACCATATTCTTCAGCGTATCCACCCTCCGCTCTGCAATAGAACTCAAAGCAATGTTTGACCAGATACAAGCCGCAGAAAAAGCAGGCCTCTCGCCAGAAGAAAAGAAACGACTGGAGGAAGCCGCCGCAGAGAAGGGTCTCCATGCACTGTTCAAAGGTGCCAAGCTGGAGATTGAGAGCGTGCTGAGGGAGACGTGCGACAGGGTGTTGGAGGATCCTGCGTTGGCTGCCGCACCGACAAGTGGAGGAAGGACTACGCAGGCGGTCGCAGCTGCCAGCAAGAGTGGTTCTATCTCGTCAACACGGTCCTTGTCGCCCACAGGCTTCGCAGGCAACTTTGCCTCGGCGGTGGGCTTCGGCTCGTCCACTCCGGCTCAATCAGCGGCAGCGAGCGAGGCTGCTGCACGCGCGGCGGCAGCAGCGCAGAGAGCAGAGCTACGTGCCATAGGGCTGCAGATCCTTGGTGAGGCATACATGGCCGTGAAGAAGGATGGAGCAGAGGGCGCTGAGGCAGACGACTTTGTGAAGGTGGAAACAAAGGAAAGCAAGGCCAGAGATAGCGCGAGGGAGCGAGGGGAGCGACGATAGGAATTTGTGCTGTGTGCTCAGCGTAAACACGACATATGAAGACGGTGGATGTACACGAAGTAATGACCCTCATACGACGCTTTTGTATCCTGCACGATCTCGTTTGTAGACTTCGTTGTGTGTATTATTGAGCTAACTAGAGCGGACTCTAGTAGATGTAGTAGATATCACTACAATTTGCGCTTGTCTCCGTCAAATTGTGCAAGATCACTTCACCGGGCTTGCGGCCCACCATTATGAAAGAAGCATACATTCCACGCGTTCTCGTGGTATAAACTACCAGGGTGCCCGTCACTTCCCTGGCATTCACTCGCAGTCTTGGTTGGCATGATTAACCGCGCGTGGCGTATGACTATATAACAACGAGCTTCTTCCACTACATGCGTCCCTCGCTTCATCATCGTCGTGTACATTCAAACAACAGTCCCTTGCGAGTATCAGCCGAGGATGAGGCATATGTGCGTCTGGCCGGGCCGGCTGAGAGCCATATAAGCTCTGGATTTGCGAGTGTCTGGAGGTAGCGACAAATTTCTTCGCAACTGCTAGTTTCTTCTCAACAATGTTCACCAAGTGTTTCCTCATCACTGCTTTGGCTGCGATAGGTGCGAGCGCGCACGGTGTCGTGACTACGCCTACGCCGCGTGGGGTGCGTCTGCCGCAACCATTTCTGGCCACAGAGACTGACCAAGAGGGTAGACTGGAAGCACGCACAAGGCGGCTTGTGGCGCTGCTGTCGCTAAGAAGCTTACTGATGGTACGCACTTTGGCACATTCCCTCTGTTTTCTTGACTGACATAGCGTAGATCTTACGGGACCCGTCCGTCCTCACTTTCAAGAGTAGCGAGCGTTAGCTCACGCCCCCTATTAGATCGAGAATTCCCTTGCTGTCGTCGACAGCAGCACTACCGACGCTTGCAACCTCCTCCAATGCCGCGGCTTCACCTACGCCGACAACAAAGCCAAAGTGCAAACCTACTCTGTGGGCGACGTCGTAGACTTTGAGATCGACCTGGTCGCGCACCATACAGGATACGCAGTGCGTTCGATCTCTTTTCCTTTTACAAGTCCCCCATCAACTCATGGTATTCTGTGTGTGTAGAACGTCTCTGTCATTGACCTGGCGTCCAACACCGCTATTGAGCGCCTCTTCACCTGGCCCGTGTATGCAGACAGCACCCTCGGACCGTCGAAGTGGCCCAAGAATGATAGTACGTGTCCTCCTTTGTCCAGCACTTCCTTGCGTCTCTACGATTACACCTTCCCTCATTCCTCCACCGACCACAACCTCATCACTTTCCGGGAAAATACAGAACTAATTTCTTCTCTAGCCGAATTCAGCGTGACAATCCCCGACGTGTCCAGCGAGTGCGCTACCGCGGGTGCTTGTGCAATTCAATGGTTCTGGTACGCGACGGAAAACAGCCAGACATACGAGAGTTGCGTGGACTTTGTGATTGGGTAGAGCGCCTCAGAGCACGATGGGACGGAATTGCGGCGCGATTGGGATACTATGAGACTACACATATGATACAACTCTGAGAACCTAGGGAATTGCACGAGTTTTGACTATAGAACGCACGCATTTCGGCCACTCCTTCACGACCCAAACGCCTGGCCAAGCCAGGCCACTCGGAGTCGAAGGCTAAGCTGAAGTACGGCGATTCGGCCCGATCACCGCATCTCTCCTTCCTCATACCATCATGTGCATTGTATTCTGGACGTTGGATCATGATGATTACGCTTTGTGCGTCCCATTCATCGAACAATCACTTCCTAATCAAATCTCTCTCCCTTATCTCCTTGACCCTGATCTCGTGCTGGCTTATTGACCATCGCGTCATCAGAATAATGTGCACAAATCGAGACGAATTCCTGCATCGGCCTACACTGAATGCGCACTTTCATTCTTTTGATCATCCGACCGACGCTCCGGAAATGCTTGGGTCACAAAATGACGACGAAGGAAGCGTCCTGTCGGGAATCGACCTAAAAGGCGGAGGGACATGGTTAGGCATAAACCGTGCCGGCCGCATCGCTGTTTTGTACGCGGTTCTTTATCTCTCTTCATTCCAACCTTCTCCATTCCATTTTGAGGGGCATCCCTTCATTGCTGTTGGACATGCTTCCATTTGGTCCACCTCTCACCTCGGACCAAGGTCTCTGATTAACCGCTCCCAGAACGAACATAACGGAAGCATATACGACCTACGATACATCCAGGGGCTCTCTATGTTCTTCTTTCCTTTTGGACCCCCCACCGGAGGCACAAACGCTGGCAAATGAGTTCACAAGCCTTGTTGCACCAGATACGAAGTTCGCTGGCTTTAACCTTTTGTTACTCTCGCCTGTTTCTGCACCTTCGTCCCAAACCACAGAATATGGTGCAGCACATTCACTTACGGTGTCGTATGAAGCGCTATTTGCAACGAACAACGGGGGAGGCGGGGATATAGTTAGCCGCACCATAACAAAGGAGGATATCTCAGCTATCCCCAACGCCGAGGGTGTATGTGATTGTTTTTCGAACGGTGCGGATGCGCATGGTGGAGCAGACTGGCCAAAAGTCATACGAGGTAAAAAGGAGTTTGCAGAAATTCTTGGGTCGATTGGTCGAGAAACTCAAAAGAGCGAAGATGAGTTGGTGGAAGAGCTGTTGGGAATGCTTTCGTGCGTCTCTTCCATTCTTTTCGATTCCCTCACTTGTGTTCCATTCGCTTATTGACGCACAGCATAAGTGCAGACACTCCGATTCAGAAGCGCGAAGACCTTCGCAACACCATCCGCGTTCTTCCCTTCGAGCTGCAAAATGACTTGTTACCGCCAGATGAGCGATGGTATGGGACCCGACTTTCAACGGTCATTTTGGTGAGAAAAGATGGATCTGTGAAATTTGTGGAGCAGGACGTATTCGAGTTGGGTACGGAGGGTGGGAATGATGTGGTCGAGGGGAACACAAACGGAAACGGACAAGCGAAAGAGGCGAAAAGGCCATGTTTAGCGGGGTCTTCATCGAGACGAATGTTTGAGTTCAATATTCGACGGTCATGAGCTTTGTATAATGGCAGTATAGATTTGCGTTACGCAAGATCTGTAAGAAATATGTTGTCAAGCGGTCAGTTGGAACTTGGGCCGCGTCCGCCGTCAATGTGGCGGACAGTGATCGGATCTCGGACCGGATCAACCAACATGCTCTATCAAGTGTGCGCTTCTGCCTCATTGTACTACCACCTAGACGTGGGTCGCGGCACTTCTTCACTTTTTATTGCCATGGAATTTACGGAAAGTCCACAGCACCTTCACAAGCTGAGGCTCACTATTTGGTTCCCTGAGTGGTCGACAAGGTAACGCTATTTGATGGAAGCGTTGGCATCCATATGAACGCTCAAGTTTCCGGCTTTTAGACGATTTTAGCAACTTCCGAACCTCCCACCATGCACCGCGAGCAGGATCCCCAGCGGGACACCCTGCGCGCCTCCGTCGCCGATGCATACGCCCAGCTCGGCTTCTTTCACGAAGGCAGTGGCATCTCTGATCTCGTATTCAATGGCGGAGACGGCCTGCTTGCCCCTTCATTTGAACTTTCCCAGGACCAAGACAAATCCTCGACGGAGGATGATGCAGATGTGCGCACCATTCTCGGCGGCGCAGACACCCCAGACCTTTCTCCCTCGACCAGTATGGAGTCCAGCCCGCGCAAACCATCCACGTTCTCGAAGCTCAAAGCCCACCTTACCCCGCGCAAGACGTCCCGCAAAGTCTCGGCCTCGGAGGAGACCGACGAAGGCTACAACTCGTCCAACTCTGTCAAGAAAACGCCTCCGCGACGCCCAGCGCGTCTGCGAAAACAATCTACACGCACAGTTCGCAGTGTGAAGAGCTCGACCACCATCGCTTCGTCACAGCCGCCGAGCACGCCGACATCCAAGAGTGGCTCCATCTTCCATCGCATGCGCAGCAAGGACAAACAGCCCGACCCCGCTGATATTGCACTCTCCGACTCTGACTCGGATTGGGAGGAGCTTGCCCGGCCCTCTGTCGACGCGGTCCCAGATCCCTTCCTTACCCCGCAGCCACCCCCACGGGCATTTTCTACCGCCAAATCCTCGCGTTCCGTATCATTGTACGTCTGTAGCTGTACCTCGCAAGCCAGTCACTTATCCTTTCTTTCCAGCTCAACAACAACAAGCACGCGCAGACCAAAAGAATCGCTCAAGCTCAAAATATCCCCGTCCTCGTTCAAACCCGAAAAGTCCATTTCTGTCCCTACTTCGCCTTATGTACTCGTCTGCCCACGGTACTGCCGAGGGTCAGAATCTACTCCGTACGGCCGTCAATCGGTGTTCGAGGACCCACCGACGCCTGACGCGCTCATGCGCCAATACGCCGCTGGACGCAAGTTCTACCCCATGGCCACCGACGCCCCCGCCGCCGAGCCCGAGGACTACTTCCAAGCACATACCCGTTCTGCGTCAGACTCGGTCCGCTCTACTGCTCCATCAGTTGCACCAACAGCAGCGGAGAGCGAATCGTACCCGACCATGGCGACGTTTACACCACTCGAACGCGCACAAACTGCAGACGCCGCTCCAGTAGCCTTGGTACCCTTCCCAGCAAAGGGTACACGCGGGCGCGGCGCGTACAAAGGCCCCAGAGTGTCCCAATCATAGGTGTCATTTGTTCATTCCTTTGCATAATACTTTTTCACATCTCTTTTCCTCACTCGAGTTCGCACATTCCTTAGACCAGCTTCAGCTTTAACGACACTCATTACTCTAACGCAAATGTACTTGTACGCTATATATTTAAATACCCTGACGCTATATAGGATGCTCATAGTTTTTAGTACAACCAGCACGGCCCTCGGTTATTTATCTTGGTTGCTGTACTGTACGCTATGTTTTGATTCTGCTCTAGGTGTGGATAATCGATTGGGTTTTGGACGACTTGCGATGGTGGTGCTACAGTGACTCTTGTCCTGCACAGCAGCCTGGCATGGTTCGCGTATGCAAAGGCAAACTCATTCAGATGCTCAAATATTGCTGTAGGCAAAGATCAGAGAAACCCAGACCAAACCGGACCATTCAAATGTGTACCTCTTTAACGTGCAAGAAGAAAGATTCGGAAATGATCTCCAGGTTTTCGAGTAGGTCTGAAGATGATATGCTTGCACAACGATCCTCTGTGATGAGTTCTGAAGCGATGGTGACTGTCGTGCTGTAATAAGTAGCAATTCTGTCTAGGAATATGCATGGATCTTCATGTGTTGGCTCCGATTTGAGGTAGCTCGCAAGATTCTCTTTCCACAACATGTTGCAGAGGTCAGAGATTGCGTCTCGAAGCAGATCTATGATGTTGCCAGTGTCATGTCCGGCATAAATCGATTTCCGGGTGCAGATTGAACTATATTCCAGTCAGCCACTAGTCAGAATACGATAGTATACAAGGATGAGGAATCGCACCAGTCACATGCATCAGGAAAACGGGAATTTGTACATTCTTGTACCAACTCACCTTTCCTAGTCCATAGCCCAGAATATGGCTGAAAGGTGAGAGGGATAATCAATATTAGCATATGTAAGGTAATGGGATAGTTCAGACACTGCAGTCTACGCATATTTGTTGTGTGGCGGGTAATCCTCGTATCTGCGGTGCAAATGTTCAGCAATGATGTCAAATTTAGTCGCTGGGAGTATAGAGTGGCAGATATGTCCCTATCGATAGATTTCTTGATGTAAAATGAGGGATGGAGGTCAAGAACGGCATCTGAAATTCAATTTCTGTACGCAGGAGCCAAAAGTGCGGAACGAAGTGAATGCAATGCTGAGTGTGTTGTACCAGAACAATGCTTGCAATGAGCTCCCCGACATCAAGACGTTGAGGCTCAGTGACACGCGTGCGCACTACTCAAACTCCGGAAACTATTCCGCCAAGTACTTGAGGACGTGGTGCACCGTCCAAACCATTGCTCAGAGCAGGCTACAGAGAAAGTAAATACAGGAATCACTTGCCCAACTTGCTTCCAACTTGCTTTTGTAAGTAGCAGTGTCATGTCAAGCGGGCTTGGGCGCGGCGGTGCCATGGACATGATGGAGTGACGGCAGGAACCGGCGCTGAGTAAGCCGTACGATCGTCAACTTCGACCACCACCACCTAGAACTGCCACGTCTGCACAGTCCCGCAACTATAGCCTGTCCGCGCACAGCGACGAGGGCGGCGACAGCCGTTGCGTCCTACTCGCCAAGATCATCAAATATGACGAGACTCCGACATGCTTTTGGAGGAAGGGACTGGAAGGCGACTTCGATGAAGTGACACAGTGCCTGCTGCCTCGATGGGTGCTCGCCAGGAGGTCTTTGATTACCAGGTGCGGCACCGTAGAGGTCCGAGGATGTATCTGACCTTCGACCAGGTCCCTGCTATCTGTGACGCTCGGAGGCGCGCCATGCCTGATGCTGCCTAGTCGTATGTCTACTCCGTCTGTTCTTGCGCTTACTTTTCACAGCAACGATTGCGCGCTTGTGATGTGCCAGTAATGAAGTTGCTTGATTTAGATAACAAAGTATCGTAGTCCCCAGAATTCATTCATTTTCTCTTTTGTACCCCAATTGCATGCAATCAGGTTGAGGAGCCCGTATTTGTGCGTGATTAGCATAAGCCTTTGAGAATTAGTCGATGCAACATCAACCTGTCAATGAATATACAGTGGTTTACCGACTTGGGATGCCTCTTATGATAATCTAACCTTGGTGGCGCGGTTTGCAAAGATTTACAGCGGAAAGGGTATCTTTTATAAGGGGGGATAATCAATAATCTCTGATGTAGTATCTGCCACTAATGTCAAAAATTCTAGCATAATTCAGCATAAAGTCTTGATTATGCAAAAATCTACAATTTGCCGTTTTCCTGATGTGCGAGATAGACCCGCGACTCCGTGTATCCTGCTACTCGAGGGTTGCAGTGGCTACTAACGGTATGTTAATTTTAATGAAATGTAGCATTGTCGAAATCAACGCACCAGTCACAACGAAACCGAAGCATTTTGTCATCAAGTTCAGGCCTAGAAATTATTTCCTCCATCAAGCACAGCCAGGAATGGGTATGTAGAACGAGAGTCCTCCAGACATTCCAGGGCTTATACTTTTGATCACGACCTCCGTCCCACATTGCAATGGTTGCACCGGCGGTAAACCAAGAGTTAGACCAAACGAAGTCGCCGTTACTAACGTCCCATATCATCCATCTCTGGCTGATAGCGTCCTCATATCTGGATCCCCCAATATCAGCATAAATATCCATGACAGCTGAGGCAACAGCCTGTGAACTTGTGAGCGCAATTCGGAGTTGTCGAAGTTGCAATTAATTAACCTCATAGTCACGACACCGGTCGAAAGAGAGGCTGACGCGTCGCTTTTCGAGTGTGACCAGCGTAACCGACTGCGTATTCGGCGAACCAAAGTAGCGCGGTATGAACGCATTCCACAGAGCAAAAGTGGCCGCGTTAATAAAGCATACTCTAACGGCGTTGGTGATACTGGGCGCTGAAATGACGGCGAGCGCTGTGGCGCACATAACCGCCGTTGAGGATTCAACGCGATTCCCAGTAGACATAGCCTTAGCGGAGAGTTGGAAGACCGTCGCGGCATCGCGCACAAGAGCTGCTGCATCGCATATGAGGGACTCTGGGGTCGGTTCTCCGCGGTTCGATCTCCGAGCTTGAACAAAGGTGGAGTCGAACTTGAAGGTGTGCCGGGGATCGGGCCTGAATAACATGCCACTCTGGATCTGATCACGAAGACAATGTAAATCACGTTGAATATCGTTCAATCGAGCGGTAGTGTTTTGGTTTCCTGCAATGAGATGAGTGTCAGTAAGATTCTCTAGGAAACGACGATAGAACCTTGCACAACGGTACGGAGCACCTCAACGCTCGTCCACTGGAGTTCTGCATCGAGACATGCGTTGAGCTCTGTCTCAGCGTCGTGAATATCTTGGTTATCTCGCAAAGCCGCTAGCAAGTTTCGAAATGCTGTTGCCAAATAGGTTTGCATGGTCGGAGTATGGAAAAAACTTAACATACTCTGTCTCCGCCCGTGCAAAATCTGGGTCGCCAGTCCCAGAACCTTCAACACGTTGACAAAAATATCGACAAAGAGTCCCTCGTTAGTTTCCTCCGTCTTCAAGCGCTCGCGAACAGCATAGCGCTCGAGGAAGTCGGACGCCTTGCCGAGGAGTTTCTCCAATTCGCGTTCGCGGTTGCGCAAATTCCGTGTGGCCTACGTCGATCTTAATGGTGCATGGCAAGACTATGTGGGATTTGACGAACCTTGAGGAGGACACCGAATGCGACGAAGAGTGCCTTTCCGCCGGGGATATTCTGCGTGCCGATGATCAGACACACGTGTTGAGGCAGGCTCCGTACTAGTGCGACATACCGCAGAGTCTCCTAGCTCCCCGAAGGCGTCGTTGAAAACCAATAGGACATCCAGCATAGAGTCGAGGGCATGGTGAAGCCTTCCATGGTCTTTCCGATTTTGGTGTAATTCAGCGATGCGGTCCTGCAAGACAGACTTTGGATCCCTGGGATCAAGGAGTCCGGATTGTTCGAGCGCGCAGGTCGTACTGAGATCGATGCTGAGCTGTTCGTAGTATCTGCGAAGTGCCTCTTGGTAGATTCTCGAAGACGAAGGTGAAAGGTAACTGGGGCGCGACATGACGGGATGCGAAGGCAATTGAATTAGCAAGACGAGAAAATGATGGAAATATTACTATGGAGAGGGATCATTGGAGACTTTATGTTAGGCGTGTTATACGGTTAGTTTTTGTTACGTGTCGCTACATGGAGTGCACTGCGGGTTGAAATATCTTGTAATACGTGGCAAGCGCAGCCAGCTAGGACAACGGCGGTGCGATTCCGAAGGCTGTTGTACCAACTTGAAGACATTAATTGCCGCCGGGGAGAACTGAAGTTCAACTTCATACTGCAGCATTCCTTGTACGCAGGTCTAAACCTTTGTGAGCTTTCATTCAGGGTTTTTCATTCGATGCTAACTGCTTCAGTAGTGTTTGATGAAGACCTCAACCTGCCAGTGCACATTCGAGAAAAGTATATGTACCGAACCTATGGTGAGTTGTCGCAAAACCATTCCGCCTTTCAGCACACGGCAATCTACAGCCTCGATGATTCGGTTCACCGTCCGATTTTCGATGGCACATCGATGAGACGTGCGATACTATATTATTACTACCTGGCGGCACTCGGCGTGGATTGCGGACGGTGCTACGAGGGTTCAAAGCGCGGCTAGAGTTTGCGTTGAAGGAAAACGGGATCTAAGAGCATATAAGTAAATGTAGGCTCTCAAATCCCCAAAAAAGCATTTTTTGCTACGTTGCAATATTGCCGCTTTGAGTCAAGGGAACGGGCAACTTTTCCATCAAATCCAATCCTTCGTAATAGGAAGAGGAAGAGGAAACACTGAAAGTGAATACTTAATAGTGTAGAACTTTTGGATCCAGCGCTCGGTCGAGAGCACCGGCTTGATATTGTGGAAAATATGTTTTAAATTGAAGAGAAACGGAAATTCCGCCACATGCTCCAGGCCTCCCGTGCAGTTCGTGGCGGGTTGTAGCAAGGCTGTGTTCGGAGAACTTTTGACGCAATACACTTCGCCATTAGCTGCAAGCGTCCTTGTATGTCGTCGGCCTCATTGCAGTTTCGTATGCGGCCCTCCGAGCGGACCGAGCCCAAGGGCTGTAAGTGGTGAGTCTCTTTCCTCAGATCGCAGCAAAGCCATCTCATCGTCAGTATACCTCCGATGTCAGGAATACACCTGTGCGCACCACCTAGAAAAGTTAATACCATATGCTGTGTATGCGTCTACGGTCTGTGAGACTCTGTAAAAGAAGGAATAGCAATAGAGTGCGGGCGTGCCACGGTGACACATACGAGTAAATTTGTGTTAGAATACTCATCTGGTTATAATATGGAAAGCTAGATGCAAACTCCGCAGGCGGCCAAGAATGTAGCTCCTTTGTGTGCTGACTAATCGATGCCATTGTTCGACCGATCGCGCCTTGAAGCTTAATGCTGAAGCTTGATTAGCAAATGGGCGTCTGCATGTTTGGGGAGAAGCGGTCGCGGCGCTCGCGGACTGGGATTAATGGTAGAAAAAAATGCTAAGGAAATAAGTTACCGCTCAGTAGGCGTATCGTATCAGAAACGAGTCCATGGAATGAGTAAAAGTAAAGCAAGCAGAAAACATGTGCAATCGATACCAAAAATGTAGATGTTTGTGTAGATACACAGGGGCCAGCAGTCCCTTGTGGCAAGGGTCGGGGGAGGCATTTCATGGCGTAAATCTTTGCCCCATATCCAACGGCCGCAGACTCGACAACTGCGGGTCCTGAAAGTTATCAATTTCCACCACAGCAGCAGCAGCATTCTTCCTCTTTCCTCCCCTTCTCTTATACAATTTCCATTCCTTCTTGTATTTCTTCCCCCGGATATGCAAGTCCAGCGCACGCCGGTGCATTTCCCGGCTCACATTGCCCATGAGCTCCGTCAGAGTAGGGTTCGGGGACGAGGAGAGGATGGAGACAAGCGCGGAGGACATGCTCGCCCCGGAGGCGTCCTCCCACGAGATCTGGTCATCTTTGCAGGCGCCAAACGCCAGCACGAGTGGTGTGTCAGTGTCCCTGCGAGCTGGTCCGCCTAGTGCCGAGCAATGGGGCTGGTGGGAAGTAGCGCGCGGGACGTTATGTTGACACCAGCCGTCACACGGCCATAGCGCCACTGGGCTTTCGCACAGCTCGAGAGGCGACATAAGCTGCCGCTCGATTGGACGTTCGGCAGGTGGTGTGGCAATGGGTGTTGTGGTCAACGAGAGGCCGCGATTGTGCATAGGTTTCGGTGTCAGCGGCGGCGTCGGTGAAGGCGACTCGTCAATGATGGTGGCCGGTGTGTTTGGCGGTGCGGCAGGTGTAGGGTGGTAGGTCGACCGAATGCTCATGCGTTTGCTCTTGCTACGCTGGCGCGCCTGGCGATATCCTTCCTGTCGCTCCTTTTGCATTTCGCCTACGCGAAGAACAGAGGTTTTGCGACCAGAAACAGAGCCGGGGGAGGTGCGTTTAGTTTGGTAGACGTTCGTGGAGTTGACAAGCAGGTCAGAAGATGAATCTGAACAGTGATAAGTACATAGTTGGAACATCTCTAGCGAAGGCACGTACCCATAGCATTATGGCGGACAATCCTATTCCAAACTGAATCACTGCGTCGACGGCCCTTGCTCATCCACGGTACGTATACTCGGTTGCATCGAAAATGGTCAAGATCGAGGAGGGATGCACTATGGCAGGAATCGAATACAGCGATGAGTTGGGCGCGAACGGGGAGTTTCTCGACAAGCTCGGCCTTGAGTGTATCATCACGAATGAAGGTCTCTGACTCTCCTTCGGTGGGTAGCGGTACCAGGCACTCGTCCATCCCGTCCTCCTCGGTATTGTCGTGATTTTTGACTTGGTCTGCGTGTCCACTGTACAGGAAAAAGAAGTGGTCGCCTGGGTTGCCTCCCGATATGAATAGTTTGATCTGGGCTAGGATATTCTTGCGAGTGGGTTGGAGAGAGGGCACGACTCCGTCGTCGAGCATAACTGTGATGTTGGCAGGATCATAGTTGTACTTTTCTGGGGAAGCCTTTAGTGTCGGCCTCGGAGGGGAGGCAGAAACGCACGGATAAGCAACTTCCGCATCTGCATCACGTCTTTATGCGGTCCATTGAGACCGCCCGCCGCTCTCGACCATTTCCCTTTCGTCTGGTACTTGATACCGATGAGGAGCGCCCGCTTGTTGGGAGCGCCTGAGCCTGGTGCTCGGGCTGGCGCTGAGGCTAGTGTAGGCTTGCGTTTGCGTCTGAGCGTCGTTGCCGCCCTCAGCGGTGCCGATGTCCGTGGACCTGGCGAAGGGTGTCGCATGGATACGGCAGCTTTGAGTTTCTGTGCCTTCGTTGTTGGTTTCGAATCCCCAGGTCGCGTATCCTGCTCCGGGGACGTTGGTCGTCCTATCTTGAATAGTTTCTGAACTGGAGAGCGCGCTCGGGGTTCGACGACAGGTGCTGCTTCCGTGGGCCGGGCAGTAGGCTCCGCGGACGCAGACGACGCGGCAGCTGCTGCGTCGTCGATTCGTTGCACGAACGGCCAGCGCGCCTGGCCGCGGTGATGCTTGATAATCTTCATCGTGCTGGTCGTGGATGGAAGCAGACAGAGGCTGATTGATCCCAAGATACCCTTTTACGTCCTAGAGCCTTTCTAATACTGTCAGGGGATCGACAGGGCGATGCGAAACGCGCTAGATCCAGACGTCGCCTGTGGGTCGCGGAGTTCTTCAAAGCGGAGAGATACAAGCTTTGGAGAGAAATATAGAGTGAGAAAAGGAGAGGCAGCTGCCCGAGGCAGGTAGGAGTGAATGTGGTGGTGTACAAGAAGAATACTTAAGCCCGATCACAACACGGAGCAGTCATTCCCGCTGTCTGCGCCACACTCAACGTTGATAGCAATCATCCATAGCCGCGCAAACATATGCCCACGACCTGCCCACGATTCCACGAGCGATCCAATGGAAGAGCTGCCCGGTGTGCATTTGTGTTCCTCATTCCGCGCTACTAGCAGCATTGTTGAATAGCACCAGTGTTGCCGACCTATACCGCCTCTGGCCAGTGCATGGCCGCTCTGTCGAGCCAATCTTATTCTAGTGCAACTCATGTATGTCTCCAGCAACTCAGTGAGCGGCTGTCAATCGTGGAGCCGACATTGTATAACTCAGAAGACAGTCCATTGTACCGAGCAATCAGTCATACTACGCGGCGGAATCGAGCCGGTAAGGTGTGCATAGGTGGTGTGTACAAGAAAGGAGCTGAAGCTTCTAGGCATGGTGTATGCTCATGACCATTGTCCTTCAAATCTTCTGAAGCCGGCCGCGAGTTCTCCGCGCTTCCATCGTACGTCGATGGAGTCCAGTAAGCCGTTTATAAACGAAGCGGGAAGCCAAATACCGCGCATAACCAGTCTCCCACGATGATTCTTGCATCGGCAAAAAGAAGAAAATCAGGCATACTTATGTATGTATGTCACTGGCAAGGTTCAATTTGAAGGTCACTCATCGATATTGCTGTAAATTTCTAGATCGATCATGTGCCCGCAATGAAGAGTTACTTTTAGATGACGGTCGGTTAGATATGAAAGAAGTCTCTTATCTGCATACGCGAGGCTTGAGCTTGAGCTCGCATCGTGGTCTATCCTGGGTCGACAGTATCTTTCCGACCTGCTTCTTTTAAAGTTCGACTCTGAGTGTCCTTCCATTCTGGGGAATTGTTGTTCTGTGGGTCCAAGCTTACGCCAACAAACAATTACGGTGTCGTGACGTCAAGAACTTCTTCCCCATAAAAGGGTGAACGACAGCCATCGCTGCTCTTCTCTCAAGAACCACCATAATGTCTGGTATTTTCGGAAACGCAAAGACAGCAGCGACCGCGGCGGCGGCAGCAGCTCATTCGACCGCCGCGTCCCTCCTCGCGTCAGCGCAGATTGCGCCTGGCACTGAAATCCCTGATATCAAGCTCTTGAAGGAGAGCAGCCCCGAGCTCAACGCAGAAGGCGCTGGCGACGCCGCCTCTGCGCTTAAAACCGACGGTGCGACGCGTCCTTCTGCTACTGAACTGCTTGCTGACGTCGACTCGCAGGCAGGATCATCATCCTCGGTGTCCCTGGCGCCTTCACCACGCCTTGCAGCAACCAAGTTCCTCAGTACATCGAGGCGTACGACGAGTTCGTCGCCAAAGGCGTCAAGGCCATCTATGTCGTCGCAGTCAACGATCAGTTCACTGTCAAGTGCGTTCACTCCATTTTGTAGGAGTCGACGATGCTGATTGTTGCATCATACAGGGCGTGGAAGGAGAAGCTTGCTCCCAATGGCACTCGTGAGTAGAACGTCCTAGTCATTTGACGCGTCGCTCATGGTCACCGTCATACAGCCATTCGATTCCTCGCAGATGACCAAAGCGCATGGACCAGCGCGACTGGTCTGATTTTCGACGCTACACCGCTTCTCGGAGGTCCCAGGTCGAAGGTGAATTTCGTGCTGCTTGGTCAATGTGTATGGTTTACTGATAGTGGGGTTTCAGCGCTACGCAATGATTGTCGAGAATGGGAAGGTATCTTCCGTATTTGTTGAAGATGCACCGCCAAACATTACCGTGACGTCGGCAAAGACCCTTCTTGCGCATCTGTGAGGTAGTGTAAAGGTATCGAAACAGATGAAATTGTAGTTGTATCCTCAGACGAAATGTAGCAACTGTGTTCACACTCAGAGTGAAATCGGCGCTTGGGAAGGCTGGTTGACGGTGGACACACAATGGGTTTCATCAGGTTGCAGCCTACATTGATGGTCAGCGTCGATGTTTCAACAATTGAGCTCAAGCGCCAATCTTGCCAATCCTCCTCGCTCGATCGTGTTTGGTGCACTGGAATTCTGGATGGAACGCGATAGCAGGAGCTGAGAATGAGGGCATCTTGCGCATCTGTTTGAGGGACTGAAGGGATCAATGGAATGTAGCTGGCATCATGATGGTAAGTATAGCCTCCGCCCGAGTGGCACCGTTTTAATCTCCCTTGGATTGGGTATGTAGAATGAGGTTTTCTATTCAGGTGCAAGGCAGTACTCTACGGAGCGAAACGAGATGGAACATAGCCATGTACTGAGCACATACCTCACTCAAGGGTTCGTTCGGGGTTCGTTGATGGAGGAGGAGGTTTGTCGGCAACTGTAGCCTATATTCGGTATCCCGCCTCTGATGCCGTTGGGTTCGGTCATTGGGTGAGATGATGAGATGTTTGGTTGAAAGGCGGAGCAACAGATGCGAGGACTTGGTCGACGGTCGTTGCCACTGGGGACGGTCGAGGTCAACGTATACTACCCGTGTTGGGAGGCGGGGCAGAGCGGCGGTCCCGCCGGACGAATGGGAAGAACAAAATGCAGGGAAAAAGAGACGGCCAGCCATCTCGGCGGCGTAGGTGTTTGGGCCTCGACCCCGCGCCGTCATTGGGTGATGTAGACGATTGACAGGGATTTGCAATGGTCCGTGGGACCGACCAGTCTAAAATCGCAACAAGGCAGGCGGCAGCGTTCTCAGCGTCGGGATACGGAGAGTAGAAAAACTAGACGAACATGTTAATTTTCCGAGCCAAAAATACGCCAAATTCGGTGCATTCTAGTTTAATTCGTGGTGGAATTAGTGTATGCTGTGCATTTCAGACTCCGATCAATCTCAGCAGATAGGGCAGGCCCCGGTAGTCCTTCCGTTTTGGGACTTGATATTAGACCACCACCACGACGCTCTCCTGAAGATGGATTCTGCAGGCGGCGCATACAAACTGTCGCTGCAGCCCCCCGGCCCGCAGGAACACGACCCGCTGGAACAGACAGCGCGACCAGGCAATGCACAGCGCCACGCTATGTGGTTGATGGACCAGGGGCCCGCGGGCGAAAGCGGCCAGAACGACACAGACGGCGATGACGAAAACACCCGGAACACCGACGAATACTCCTCAGTAACCACCCCAGGCCTCAGCGAGGGCCTCAGTCGACCGTTGACACAGCAAGAGCAGGAGCGCTTAGCTCATCTTGACCGTCTCAAGTTCTTCCTGGCGACCGCGCCTAGTGGATGGGAGAAGGGCAATCTCGGTGGCAGCAGTGGGAGTAGTGCATACGCCCCCGATCCCGCACATCCGGCGCTCAACCGCTTCCTTCTGCCCTCCCAAGAATTCGTGACTTGTGTTCTCTGGAATGGGCTATATCACATCACCGGCACAGATATTGTCCGCGCCCTCGTCTTTCGGTGCGTCCACTAGTCAATCATGACCCCCCATCGAGCTAATTCCTGGGGCAGATTCGAGGCCTTCGGTCGCCCTGTACGCAATATGAAAAAGTTCGAGGAAGGTGTATTCAGTGATCTTCGCAATCTCAAACCAGGTGTCGATGCATGCCTAGAGGAACCCAAAGTGCGTTTCTGCGTCTCCGGAGCTCGCCTGTCGCTAATCTCTCTCAGTCACCCTTCCTCGATCTCCTCTTCAAGTATCAATGTATTCGCACGCAGAAGAAGCAGAAAGTGTTTTACTGGTGTGTTACTTGCCCGCCATGCTTTTCATCGCGGCCTCATTTTACGCCAGGTTCTCTGTACCTCATGACCGACTCTTCCTCGATGCTCTCGAGCGCGATCTCAAGCGCGAAAAGATGGGGATGGAGCCAACAACCATCATCACAGGCGAGCCAGCCATGAGCTTCACGTACGACAAGAAGCGAAGTCTTTACGAGCAGTTCACTGGCTCCAAGACATCATCTCGCAACGCAAACCGCGCCAGAAGGAGTGTTAGCAATGCCAGCACAAGCAGCTCATTATCCAGAGGAACCGGCGGCATGCGCGAAGGCGAAAGCGAGCTCGAGTGGAACGTTCGCCGTCTAGAAGAGGAGGGCATGCTCGACAACGACAGTGATCCGGACGCCGATGACAGCGTCGCCACAGCACAGCAGTCTCCTTTTTTTGCTATGTTCTCCCTGTTTGAAGGGAGTCCAACCTACAAGCAGCGCCGCAAGAAAGCACACCACGGCCCTTCTGCTCTCGGACTAAGTCACGATTCGGAGCGCGGTCGACCTGGCTACCCGTCTTCACACTTGGATGATCCGATGGGTGGTATGCACGTTAAACGGGAGAGCATGTCGGCGGCCGATATGTTTATGAGGCAGGCCAGAGGCGAGCTCGGTGCGCCTTTAGGCCCCGCGGCCTCTTCTCTTCCCAAGGTTGACATGCGCGATGTTGGTGTCTACGTCGAGGGCCGCCTCGTCAGTGGTGGCATGCCCAGTCACAGTCATGGCATCCTCTCGGGCAATCCGGGCCCATTCCCTCCCGGCTACGACACATTTGGATTCAACGGCCCGGACGCTATGGACATCTCCGATTCAACTGCCAGTGCTGCTGTCAGTGGTTCCAAGACCAAGGTTTATGTCTGCCCCCAGATGTCTTGTCACCGAATGTTCAAACGTATGGAACACCTCAAGCGACATGTTCGTACCCACACGCTCGAGCGACCATTCATATGCGACAAGTGTGGACGAAAGTTCAGTCGTAGTGACAATCTCAATCAGCACATCCGGACACACGGACCGGGCAGAGACGGCGGGGACCCTTCGGTGACTGGCGACTGGAACCAGGATTGGGGCGACTGGCTGAATGGGAGCGACGAGGACGGTAGCGGCGCTGAGGATGAGTTAGGGCGCCGTGGCCCAGGAGGCTTGGGCATGTACAGCGGTCCCGGTGGTATCGGCCCAGGGGGCAGTGAATGGGCACCAGGAGGAGAAATGACGAGCTATGGACCCAACATGGAGATGTGCGAGCTCGAGGTCTCGGGTGATTCTTTGAGGGAGGTTTCTGGCGACGAGGAAGGATTGGTGCAAGTGCTCCCGAATGGGCCTGGGTTCAGCAACAACGGTCGTCCCGGATTTTACTCTAACCTGCACAATGCTCCGTGGTCGGTGGGATCTGCGCCTCCGGCCAGTGCGCCTATGTACGGCAGTCGCTCGATGTCGTCCAGCTCGTCCTCTTCAAGTAGTGGCAGCATCTACGACGACATGGACACGAACTTCATGAGCATGAGCGCCCCATCTCACAAGCAAGCATTTGAGCATGGTGCTTTGTATCCTCCGGGTCTTCTCGATAACGCTTCAGGACCGTCTCGACGCCATCGAAGCATGACTCCTTCCGTCATGCGCAATGGAAGCGGTGACAGTGCTGGGCCTGTGCGAAGTCGGCCTGGGACTGCTTCTGGCGATTCGCCTATTCCTCGAGGGTTCCATCCATATGCACATGCTAGCGGCTATTCCTCTTCACACTCAAGCCCTCAAATCTATCCCGTTGGCCTTCCTGGGAGTCTATCACGGCGAAGCTCTAGTCGAGCGTCGAGCAACTATGCTGGTGTCGAGGACCAGATGCGGCAGATGATGCGGAGCAATTCTGGGGGGTCATCCTCGAGGCCGGGCAGTGCGCTGAGCTTCTATGATGGCGTGAGCAGTGGGAGTGGGATGTATCGAACAGACAGCCCTGGGTCGTTTGCAGGTGGTGTGACTGAAAGTCCGGCGCATTTCTCGACGGAGCTGCCGCCGCTCAACGCTGGCTTTGGGCCTCCTCACCCACATTCTCATGGTGCGACGATTCCAATTCCGTACGAGAAGGGGAATAGGCCGTTTTATCCTGATGGCGGGCAGTTTGCGCATCCTCCTGACCACCCGGGGATGGGGAGTGGTGGTGGGGGTGGGTATTCGCAGTATGCGCCCCAGCATGTGAGCACGATGTAGATTGGTGCGTCCCGTCTTCCCAGCCTCCCGTTCTGAAGTTGCTCATGGCTTGTGCAGGAAGGATTGTATACTATCTGAGTTTGTTCGTTAATGTGTACGCTCCCTTTGTCGATTTTCCTCTTTTTGCATGTCCTCGTGCTCGCGTAACTCTTATCCGTTCCTTAAGTATTTTTCTTCTGCTTTATGACTATCGTACCGGTGTGGTTGTTATCTATTTATTTATTGACGGGGAGGGTTTGGGTTAAATTATGTATTTACTGCCTGATAATAAAGAAGGAAAGTGACAAACAAAGTCAGAGCATTGTGTGTTCGATGTAGATATGTAAGACTATGGCACATCCAATGTGCTACTTAGCCTCGAGGCTGGAAGCGGGATGGATGATGGGGGAAACTTACTGTGATTATTGGACTCGCAGTGGGTGATTTCGTTCTGTATCTACCATTCTGTATAGGGAGACTTGTCCAAGGAATCTACGACAGCCTAAGCGCTCAAGGAACTCGCAATAAGTGGTTCATTGTTTGCGCAATGCAATCATCGAACAGCAAGAAGCAAGGCATGTGGTCGCGGCGCGGCGGCTATGTACAGGGTCTTTGTTCTCTGAACCGTATAAAGTTATGGCGCTTGGACTCGGGGTCCCCGCAACCTTCCTCTCCCTCTTCCTGGCACTACCATGGATAATCTCACAGCTGGCAACAGCACGGCGCATCTCGCAATGTGTTGCACCTCTGCAAGAACCGCTGCCATGATACGCTTGACTATGGCTGGGCTCGCTACGACTTTGATGACCATCTTCACTCCTCCTGCCACAGAGGACATCGTTATCCACGAGCAGGCGGTGATCTTTGGCCTTTCCACGCTGGCTGGCGCTGGCCTTATTTCCTTCACGGCCATGTACTACTAGGGCGTTGGCACTTTCGAGTCCATTCGCGAGCCTGAGTCTTGTCCACTTCCCCAAAACCATACCGCGATCACACTCCCGTTTGCGACAATCACCGCACAGCACGCCGTCGGAGAATTTTCGCTGTTGGTTGATGCTCCGATTCCGTCCTATTTCACCACTATGTGCGTACTGCGATTCTCGTTTTTGGCGAGTTGGAGCTGACATTGCTGTTATTGTTCCCAGCAAGGAAACCGATTGTGCCCTTACTACTATTACGGATATCTCCATGATTACAACCAAAGACATCTCTGCCGTCTATTCCAAAGGGAGCCTCTCTAGGGATCTGCACAACCTTCCGCTCGTAGTATGCGAGCGACGAGGACCTTTCCCCATCCAAGTTGCCCCGTGCGTAGCTCTGCTGCCATCCCCAATTCATCTTCTCATCATTTTCTAGGTCTACCTGCTCGAGTGCTGTCATGACGAGCGTTAACATGTACGAGCTATTCGAGCTTGATGTCTTCGTCCCGACGCAGCACTGTGCCCCGTCCAACCTTGCGGTTTTCGCCACTGTCTTCACAGAGCTTGTGAGAGGCACTCATGCTCTCGCCATAGTTCGCTATTGCCTGGTTCTGTACACCGCTTTTCTCCTCGTTACAGCCGTTCTCGGTACGCTGCCATACTCGATCACATGACCGCGAACGACGTCTGACGCATGAGATTTTCTAGGCTTCAACCGTCCAATCCAAGCTGGCGACGATGATAGATGAGATTTCTTGAGGCCCGAGGTATGAGAAGTGCTTCTCGCCACATTTTGGGAAACTGATCGTGCTGTAGGCCGCTCCTGCCAACAGCATTGTTCCCAATACGGCAAGTCTGTGTAGACATCGAAGGAAGAACCCGAGTGAAACTCTCCACGAAGGCGAACTAACGGAGGTCAAAGAGTTTTCGTCGTGCCCTGGCAATGTCAGCACTTTCGCCATTGATTGACGAGGTTCTCGACGAGGTTCCACATGCCTGGTGTGTAGAAGAGGCGTTCGGCATAGAGGAAAACCGGCCTTGCTTCGAAACCGAGCGTTGTCCTCCATGGAGCATCGCTGGTTCTCCTTAGCTTGTCACACGAGATGATAGAGAAAATGCACGTCTCGACACGCCCGTTCCCTTTGCCAGGACGCACAGTTGTAGATCAAGGGCCCGCCGTAGACAACAAGGTGCGTACTGGAGCCATTATTCAGAGGATGTGTGGCTGACTCCATGTTGATACAGGGATTTTCTGTAATTGAATTATCGAATACGCTACACCCACTTTTTACGCCGAGCATAGTATAGTAGTGGTTTCTAATTTTTTCTTCCAGCTGATATGCATTTACAATGTCAACCGCGACTTATGCTCATAGTAGTAGGACATTCTACTTATCGCATCACACGTCATTTTTGGCAGTGCTCGGTACAGTAGTATCTAGATTTGCATTCTCACGACCCGACTCCAAAAACAATAACGTTTCCATTCTCACACGAATTCAACCGCGAACAAGGTCATCTACATGGGGCCGCTAGTAGGAACCAGGTCATCGCCTCACAAACGGTCGGAAAACCGCCTTCACAACGAACAGCGCTCTCGAATGGCATTATTTAATCTCTCCCGCACTCAGCGCTCAGCGCTCAGCGCTCAGCACTCAGTACTCAGTGTCAATGATTTGTAGGTCAATGGTATTGAAATGCACATATTTATTTTGGCCGTCTTCAGATACGTGTCTTTCATCCGCTTTGCTTAGACAAAGCCTGTCAAAGCAGCGAAAAACGGGCCTGCCAACAGATCGCGTCGCGCGAACATGCCACGTGATGCGATCGGGCGCTCGAAGTTCACACCCTCTCTCACCTCTGCGTGTAAATTTCTCGCAGATATGGTCGTCAATATGACATTTCTCAGGGTAGTAGTCGAATTTTTGCGCGAGCACCACCTTTTGAGCCAAACTGAATGCTCAATCTAGCTGCGTGTTTGGCGTCGCCCTGTTGATCTCATGGCAGTATATAACGCTTGACATGCTAAGGTCTGCTTCTACCACCTCTATCACACTTCTATCCATCTACTCTGAGTCATCACGTAACAACGCGATGAAGACTCCTTTAAACTTTCGAGCGCCTTGGCCGTTCAGGAAGCGTAGTGGCGGAGAAACGTCGCTGGCATCCGAGTCTGTCCAGCATATCGTCTCTCCCCCGGAAGAAACACGAGATGATGACGAGCAGTGCACTTACATTTGCGTTTCCTTCTGCGGACTTTTCATGATACGACGCCGACGACCGACGTCCCCGGAGCAAAACGCGGTGCCCACGAACACGGACACACAGACGACTGTCGTCTCTGTGCAGTCTCCTTCGCGTAGTAGACCTTTGAGGGCGGCTCCCAGTAGGAACCGGCCAATTATATCCTCGGCATCGCGCGTTCCCAAAATACTGGCGCTCCTCATTGGCATCAATTACAAGTCCACTGAACAGCCGCAGGCTACACATGAACTCACTGTGTCGCATCAAAATGTGAAGGAAATACAAGCACTGCTAGTGGGTGTGTGCATTTTCCTTCTCACCAAAGCAACAGCTCACGACTTGCGAAGAGGCTTACCAGTATGATCCTGCAAATATTACGGTCATGCTCGACATCTACGGCATTGACCCATCTCTTCAGCCCACACGAAAGAACATCCTGCGTCAAATCGACACCTTTGTTTCTGCAGGTTCGGCTAGGGATCATTTCTTTTTCCTGTATTGCGGTCATACAGACCAAGTCCAGAATGACAACAATACCGAGGAGGATGGGATGGACGAGTGTCTGATTCCGTTGCCTTGTGAGGAGGACATGGCGGGCATGTTTATCCGTGATAACGTTCTCAAGGAGAAACTGGTTGACGCACTACCCAAGCGTTCCCAGCTCATTGCTGTCTTTGACTCTTGTCACAGCGCATCGCTGCTCGACCTGGATCACTTCCGATGCAACAGAGTTTATGTGCCGTGGCTGAGCAAGGGCCGTAGGCGTAGTGATTCGATATGGAACCGCATCGTTCGGCGAAACGCTATGGGTGCGAACAATCCCTTGAGCCCGTTCAGGAAATAGATGCTTATTCTCGAAAAAGACTCTCCCACGGAAGAATCCGGCGCCGTAGCGATGGACCAGACGAGCGAGACTTCCGCTCATTCGGCCCCCTCCCAGATGCGAGCAATGCAGAAGCAGAGGCAAGAGAGATACCGCCAGGCTCGGGGGCGAAGCAAGCAGAAGCTCATGACTTTGGGCTTGCCTTATCAGTACGCACCTCCCATTCAGCTGGGCTCGTCTGCGCGTATGACATCCCCTTTACCTTCTCCATCACCTCTACGGACGTCAGTACCCAAGCACGACCTTCCTATATCATCAACGACGACTCTCCCCTGCACGTCGGGAGAGACAACGCCTGTGATATACGACAGCCCGCAGCCACTTTGGGCTTGCGATGGCCTATGCGACCCTGATCACTTCTCGCTCGATGGCCTGGGGGCTCTCCGCACGGACGAAACGCCTCTTGTATTGGCGTTCGGCGCGTGCAAGGATGATCAGCAATCCTGGGAGGACGCGGATGGCTCGAGCATGTCCACCGCGCTCGTCGATATCCTCTCTGGAAACCCGAACCCTACTCTTTCTGAGCTCATGAGCTTGCTAAGCGTGAGGATGCATAGTCATGCATTGAAACGGCATTTGGAATGGAAGGATTACAAGCAGCGCTGGAAAGCATATCTTAGTAAGGGTGGGAAGCGAAAATCAGTGAAATCGACTCAGCCACAGGACATAGACAATTTTCAGGACCCCCAGGTGCGTGTTTTGTGCCAATTTTCGCAGTCGTCGCTGAAGCTGAATGGGGAACTGGCACAGCTTTCAAGTATCCGACCATTGGACATGCAGCAAAGATTTACACCCTAAAATCTGTTCTCTCCTACTCACTCTCTTTCGTTATTTATACATATTTTTCTTGTAGTTTATAATCCATGTGTGTACAATTAGGCGCTTAAATGCAAGTTGTGTTGATTAGGCGTAATCACGTTTAAAGCACCATTTAAATTGACTCAGACTGCCTGGCTTGACTGGGAAACAAATTGAGTTCCGAAGTAATTCCAAAGCTTGTTAAGGTTATGTAGACCGCACCTTCATGCAATAATATCATTATGGCGCCGCGCCTTTGCGGCTGTTTGTTGCAGATCGGTGCGATCGGACCGGGAACGGTGGCTGACGCGCGTCGTACGCGTCACTTGGACTGGAACGCCCATCGCACCGCGGCACGCGTCAAATCTCCTTATTACATTCAAACAGTCGCCGCTGGGTACCACCAACCTGTCAGAAAGAAAACACATAACGAGGCGACCAGGCTGACAAGCAGGAGCAGGAAACATAATACACGATGGATCACCACCCGATGAACTGGGGCCGTCCCGTACGTCTCTCTACTGATATTGGGGCACATGTATTCACTGCGATTGTGATAGCGCAATGATATGGCTGATCCATACGGCACGTACCCAATCCCCCAACGACCCATGAACACACAAACTTTCGAGGATAGCGTGCAGCACACCCAGTGCGTATCACCATCCATTCTAAGACGCCCCGCAACCTCATCATATATCTAGACAACCCATTGTTACAGGCGCTTCCGTCCTTGCCATCAAGTATGCGAACGGTGTAATGCTTGCTGCTGATAATCTCGCGTCGTATGGCTCTCTTGCCCGCTTCAAAGATGTCAAGCGTGTTATTCAAGTTGGTTCATCCACCATCGTCGGCGCTTCCGGCGACATGTCCGACTTCCAGTATCTGCAACGCGAATTGGACGAGCTTGTCATCGACGAGATTACACATTCGGATGGACACAATCTTGGTGCAAAGGAGATCCACGAGTACTTGAGCAACGTGAGTCTTCAGTAACTTTCCCACTTCTATAATACCGTGAACTTCATGAATTGACAATGCATACAGCTTCTCTACGCTAGACGTTCGAAGATCAACCCGCTATGGAACTCACTGCTCGTTGGCGGCTGCTCGCCAGAGGGCAAGCGATTCTTGGCGTACGTCGACCTCCTCGGCACAACTTACAGCGCGTCCACTCTGGCTACCGGATACGGCGCGTACATTGCGCAACCACTGCTGCGCAAGGCTGTCGAAGGTCGGGAGGATACCCTCACGGAAGCAGAGGCCGTCAAGATTCTTGAGGACTCGTTGAAGGTGCTATACTACAGAGATGCGAGGAGTTTGAACAAGGCGCGTTGTTATACAACTGAAGGAGCGATAGCTGACCGTGTTTCTAGTATCAAATCGCAAAGGTAACGGCGCAGGGGGTCGAGATCTCAGACTCAAAGAGTCAGGATACTACTTGGGGCTTTGCGGAGGGAATTCGTGGATACGGCGCGCAGACACAGTAAGCAGAGAAGAAATGTGGTGTGTATATTACTTGAACATGAGAATCGTAAATCGGTTTTATATGGACTCAGAGTGCTTGCAAGTCGCACCCATGATTTGACAGCTGGGCCAGATTTCACACCGAAGATAGCAACCCGCCACCTCCATCCATGAGTGAATGCAGTGTGCACGGAACCGAGGTGTCCTACGCTTCGCGTTGTCAACCCCATCCATCGCATAGTTGTGCACCGATAAATACACAAGTATGCTGCAAAATAGATACATGGGCGCTAACCCGGTTTGACTCCCATGGAATATATTCCGAGTAGCCGGTTGCCTCCATAACCGCAATGGGATTCTCTTGCAAGTTTAAAAGCACGACATCTCCCGCGATGACCCCAAGTCCATCCTGCACCATGACTATCACCAGACCTCGCATTCTCGTCTTCCCAGGGCCTTTCACCAGCCACACGATTGTGACGCTCAACACGATTTATCAACTTCTCGACACATTCACCGTCCATCTGCTGGTCCATAGCCAAAAGCTCATCCTGCATCAAATTAGGAGTTCTGGTTTCGACACCGCGCCCATCGACACTGGCAACCTCGTCATAGAGCCTCTCCTAAAGGACGGCGAACTCGAAGACTGGACGGATGACCTCCTCGGATTCGTTGACTTCTACTTCAAGCCTAGTCTTATCGCGCACAATGAAAAAGCGCTTCTTGCCCTGGAGGGCAAGTACGGCAAAGGCGCGTTCAAAGCGCTCGTTATCGACATGTTTTACGGCCTGGTGTTCGACACTTATCGCCAGCACGGACTGAAGATTTTTCTTATTTTCACTGCCGCTGGCACGTTCCTCGACACATTCACCCGTGTGTCCAAGGAGGATATCGAGGACCGCCCAGACGACCTGTTGACGTTTCCCGGACTCGTCGGGAGGGACGGCCAGCTCGTCGCATTCCCCTACATCGACTTTATTGAGGTGCTGGCACCGGTCATCCAAATGAGCGTCCCGCTATGGAAGAGTGCTGACGGAATGATCCTGGGCAGTACGTGTATCGCGCTGGAGGGCCATATACGGGTTGCCGGGCCCAAGAGCAGCATCCCGTCGTTCATGACGGGCCCTGTCTGTCCTGAATGGTTTCTTAAGGCCGTGGAGGGCAATGAGGATGTCCGTCTCCGCCGCATCAAGGGACTCACCGAGGAGCAGAAGGTCGCTATTGATTTTCTGGACAAGCATCCCAGCCATTCGGTCCTGTATATCGCATTGGGCAGCGAGCGTTACTTCAGCGAGACGCAAGCCAAGTTGATTTTCGACATCACGACGCGCCTTGGGATCCCTACACTGTTTGTCAACCGTAACCCCCTCGATTCGGTCACGCTCTTCCCAGACGCCGACGTATCAAGATTCTGTGTTGTGAAGTGGGCGCCTCAGCTTGACGTTCTTGCACATCCGTCTGTTCGCTGCTACCTCAGCCATGGAGGATGGGGAAGTGTCACCGAGGCTCTCGTCGCCAGCGTCCCTATGCTCACTGCCCCGGTTTTCGGAGACCAGTTCTTCAATGGCAAGTGGATGACGGCGCTGGGGACGTCGTTTGGCGAGGCGTCTGTGAACCCGAGGGTTGTAGCTGACCATAGCAACCCGGTGCCCAAGTTCCCCGACAATGGGGAGGAGAGGCTAGAGGAGTTATTAAGGGCAGTGTACGACCAGGAGCTATGGGAGGACAAGAAGAGGGTTTCGGTTGATATCGGGGCGAGAATGAGAGCTTCGGCGTTGAATGAAGATGGTACGAAGAAGCAGGAGGTGGATGGCCTGAAGTCCCTGTTATTGGAGCTGTACTAGAGTTGAATTGCACTATATATACCTTAGTTAACATACTTTGGACACGATATTGTGATATACATAAGTACATCGTATAGATCATCGAGCATCGGTATGGCGCAGCCTTGGGCACCAGTGAGCAGGGTTCCCAAAGGGTTCCTCGTCATACGGCGTGCACTTCTCAGCTTCTTTTTTAGATGCTAATACGAGCATGTAAAGATGGACCACGAAACCTGGTTCCCCTGTGGTAGTCATCTGGCATTTGGTATGCTATAAAAACAAGCTCGCACGGTGTTCCGTTCTGCAAGACACTTTCCCATGGCCACTCTCACCAAGCCCCACATCCTGGTCTTCCCAGGCGCACTCGTCAGCCATACTATTGTTACTCTGAACACGATATACCGCCTCCTCGACGCATTTACCGTCCATCTTCTTGTTCACAGCAGCAAGCTGACACTCAAGCACATCGAAAGCGCAGGATTCGACACTGTTCCCATCACTGCCGGGGACCTCATCATCGATGCCATCCTGCAGGACGGCGAGCTTGAGGACTGGATCGATGAACGTGACCGTCCATTTGGCGACTTTTACTTTAAGCCCACTCTCTCTTCTCTCGTCAACAAGGCTCTCAATGCACTGGAGGTCAAATATGGACAAGACACGTTCAAGGTCGTTATCATCGACCTTTTCTTCACCCAGACGTATGACACCTACCGTGCGCACGGGATGAAGGTCTTCCTTATCTTCACCGCCGGCGTCGCGTTTTTCGATTTATTCCAAACCGTATCGAAGGAGACTGTTGAGAACGACCCCGATGGCCTGCTGACCATCCCCGGACTGGTGGGACGCGACGGAAAGCTCGTCGAATTCATCAATGTTGACCTGGTAGACATCACGTCGCCTATGGCGGCGGCTATCATGGGTCGGTCGGTTTGGGATCGTGTCGATGGAGTTATCTATGGTGCGGGATGTATTCCTCTGGAAGGTGCCATACGCGACGCGGCGCCTAAGAGAGATACGCCATCGTTCTTCGCCGGACCTGTGTGTCCAGAATGGTTCCTCAAGGCCGTCGAGGGAGACGAGAACATACGGGCGGAAAGACTCAAGGAGCTTTCACTGGAACAGCAAGCTTCTATTGAATTTCTGGACAGTCATCCGAAGCGCTCCGTCCTGTACATCGCACTGGGGAGCGGGCGGTTCTTCTCCGAGCAGCAGTGCAAGATGATACACGCTACCGTGACGCGCCTCCATATCCCCACTCTTTTCGTGAACCGGTCTCCGCAGGACTCGGCCGCGCTCTTCCCTGACGCCGACCCGTCGAAATTCCGCGTAGTGAAATGGGCGCCGCAGCTCGACGTCCTAGCGCATCCTTCGGTCCGATGCTGCTTCAGTCATGCCGGCTGGGGCAGCGTCACCGAGTCTTTGCTCTCCAGCATCCCTATGCTTACTGCGCCAGTGTTCGGCGACCAGTTCATCGATGCCAAGTGGATGGAGGCGTTGGGGACTTCGTTCGGCCATCTATCTATCAACCCAAGGGTGCATTCGAACAGGACACCGAGGTTTCCGGAGAATGCCGATTCCAAGCTTGAGGATCTTCTTGAATCGGTGTACGACCAGAAGCAGTGGGAAGAAAAGAGGAAGGCATCGCTGGAAATAGGGGGACGGATGAGAATGGTAGCACTCGGAATTGATGGGACGAGGAATAGGGAAATCGATAGTCTGAAGATGGATCTGATGAAAATTTGCTGTTAGAAATGTAACGTGGACGTAGGTAGAGGGTGGTGTGTGTACGCGAATCAGGATGCAAATGGATCGAAAGTACCTTGTATAAGCACAATGTTCTCACGATCAGTTACGACGTATAGGGAAAGTCTAAGTGCCAATGCTTTTTTTCTTTTCATTATCAGTAGATACTGCGAAAGCAACACACTGCAAATAATTATTACAGGCTAATTGATTCGAACACACCTCGGCGCAAACAGAAATTTTTCGCATTGCAACGCAAACAACATGTTTATGAGCACAAGAAAACACACAACACACTCTAGGTATAACAAGGTGCAGTAGTAGTACATGTATACGTCTCTTGAGAGGCATCCCAACTCCCCACAGTCTTTCTTCCACAGACATGCTTTGGAACACGTCGGCGGCAGCACAACGACAACAAAGACGAAGCGGCGGGTCCTCAGTATCCTAGACACCGTTTACCTGGCTGAGGGCCTTGTCCGCCGCGATGAGGTCCGTTTCACTGAGCGCGCCGAACGCGCCGCCTCCCGGCGTGCTGGCACCACTGCGCACACTACCGCTCCTCGACCTGACCTTCATGACAAGCGGGCTATCTCAACGTCAGCATCGATACAGAGAGCAACCAACAGAGAAACTCACAAAGGATACGAGTCTTCCTCATCATAATCAACACCCCTATAGTCACTAGTCTGCAACTTCTGCATCTCTTCCGTCAAGGTGCCCATATCTCCCGGCGTCGCAGCACCTCTGAAGCGCGGGCTCGCAGGCACACTCATGGGTGGCAAGCGGCCGCCAAACTCGAAGTAGTCGTGAGGATCCTCCTCTCCATAGAACTGGTCAGGGTACGCCCTGCGAAGCGCGAGCTGTCGCGATTTGCTGTACTCGATGCCCAAGTTCTTCCAGTCGAGGAGGGGACTCAGACGCTCGACCCTATTGCGCTGGTTGATACGTTGGCGGCGGGTCTTATTAACGAAGCTGAACATGCAGTCCGTGAGCTGGTTCACCGAGTCGTCTACGCCCTTCATGCGCCGGTCGACGATATAGCAGCCCTCATCCTCCGGCGCTTCGATGAGATCCTGCATGAAGCAACCAAAGCCGGAAAGGTTTGTGGTGATGCTGGGAATACCCATGACGGTACACTCTGCCGGGGTGTATCCCCATGGCTCGTAGTAGCTGGGGAAGACACCAAGATGGCAGCCACGGACGAACTCCTCGTAGTCGAGACCGAGAATTGGGTTACTCGAATTCAGGAAGTCGGGATGGAAGATGATCTTGACACGATCGTACGAGTGGTTGAAGAGGCGCACGCGTCGGATCTGGTTGATGACAGGGTCGGTGGCATCGTCCACCATGTTGTGGGTGGTGATAGGAGGAAGGGAGTTGCGCTTGAGAGCAAATATACGACGCTTGAGCAGCACTTCATCCTCTTTGGAGAGAAGCTCGGGCGTTGGGGGCGCATTGTCGCCGTGGTAGCGAGCAGCATGGTCGAAGAGACGTGCGCCTACGCGGTTCTGGATTTCTGTCACAGTGTCGCGGAGTTGCTTCGTCACAGCCTGGCCCTTGAGTGCCTCGACAGTGTACGAATTGGTCGCTGCCGGCATGATGATGAACGCGACCACTGTCATCTTTGAGCCAGACTTCTGCAAGCGATAGTTGAGACGGGCGAGGGACTCGATGAACATGTCGACACCCTTGTTGCGGTACTCATAGCGCCCAGCGGTGAACATCTGGGGAGGAGTGTGAGCGGATTACATCGGAACAAAAGAATACGCACGTAGAGCGTGTTCTCAAGGTCAAAATCAAAGTGGCCGTAAAAGTGTCCGCGGATGAACTCATTAATCTTGGCCTTGGACGTCTGATGAAGATTCTGGAATTCGTGCATGGCCTGGAATTTAACAACGTTGAGGCCGTTGGGAACGACCCCGTCGGGTTTGCGCTTGAGCAAGTGCTCTGCCTCGTATGCGGTGATGTGGGAGACGGTAGTGAAGACATCCGCGCAGTGGGTAGCGGAACGCTCGATGCAGTAGCGGTGGTAGATGCCGCGCTTTCCCGCCTCATGGTCGACATCGAAATACTGGAGGTTGTTGTAAAAATCGACAGACCCGGCACATAAATAGCGGCCGAGCAGGGTGGCATGCGTAGTGAAAACAGTGGTGACATCGATGTGCCTCTTCCGGCAAAGCGGGATGGCGACGCCGGCCTGCCATTCGTGGAAATGGGCAATGATGGCGTGGGTGAGCTGGCGGGCAGCATAGTCGCCGAGAAACCAGGCGACAATGTATCCAAAGACGATGGCCTCGTTCGTCTCATGATCGCTGGGCGGACTGGGAATACCGGCGAGGTTCCAAAGATCGGTTTTCCATTCGTCGAGACGTCCATACTGGCTGCTGGTGTCGAAGAGAAGGACGTGGGGCGCGCCTTCAATGAGCCATCGGCCATAGAGGCATTTAACGCCAGCTTCGCGCATAACGCTGAGGGTCGCGGCGAGATGCTCGTCTGTCGGTTCCTCCTGCTCGACCTCCATCGGCGCCGTCCGGTACGAGAGCGGGCCAATGAGGCAGTACCGGTCGCCGTACTCGCTGACAGTGACGGGGACTTTGGTCTTGATAACGGTGTAAATGCCGCCGACCTTGTTGGCGACCTCCCAAGCGCATTCAAACAGGAAAGGGTTGGCAACGTCGCGTTTTTCTGTCATCGTCGCTGTCGGCCGTCGTCGTGGTCGGTGGGGAAGGCTGGGGGACGCGGGGTACTTGTCAAATGCTCGCGGGGTATTTTTTCCCACGAGACGTCATCGGCCGATCAAGATTGGAACCGACCGATTTGTGCGTACGTATTCAAGTTCAGTTCAAGTTCTGGCACTTGTCCAGCGATATCTGGCGGGTAAGGATGGATATGCGGCCTCATGGGTCAGGCTAAACATGTTATTTCGCATAGACCAGGCTTACTTTGGCCGTTCTAGCCCATTTGCCCCACCACAGCGTCATCATCGCTCCCCTAGTACGGTACATATCATCCACGCACAAAATCAGAGCGTCCTGAACAGCGGAAGGTCCCATAGGCCTCATGACCGAGTCCAGCTCCTACAATTCACCAATGTTTACCCAACCACGCATCGATAACCGCTTGGTACATATCAGGCAAGCTCTTCTACTGCATACATATTACAGGAGGTACCGCCTTCAATGCTACAGTCCTGCCATGCAAAAATCCTGTTTGCATAATTTCCCAGGCAAATCCGGAACATTTTTGCTCAAACGACAATGTACTAGCAAAGGGGACGAGGGAATGTTGTGTTGAAGAGCCTCGTGAAAACGCAGTTGATACACACGTGATCGTGAATGAGAATGAATGGAAGAATGGGTGGCGCACCCGGACTGAGACAAAGACTTAACCTCAGGCTCGCAGGACGAGGTTGATCACTGAAAATCATGCCATTATTATCATCAATTTTCATTACATCCGAAACTTGGTGGACAAGTCTATGCGTTACGGTTCGTAGAGAACGGAGAGCTCGGGCCTCTGCGCCGCCAATGCATCTACCAACGCAGCATGCGAATCCTCCTTGTCCAGCGCGATTTCTCGAAGGTTTGGCATTTTGGCCTTTCCATCCTCCCCGGGTTCGCCTAACCTCTTGCCCCAGGATTCCACAAGACCAACCCAGCTATGGCCCTTCCACCACATACTGTCGATGTTAGAAAACACAGAAAACATCAGTTCCAAGCGGTCGGAATTCTTCAACATCTCATGTTCTTCTTGAACACACATGAAATCAATTTCTAACCACTTTAGCTTTGTGGGAGGCCTTAAGGCCCAGCTGACTGGAAGGAGCGAGAGAAAATATGTGAAACTATTTGGTTTTAAGGCTGACAGTACGAGTATCTTGAGTCGCGGCATGTTGATGGCCAAGAGCACAGGTGGGGCGAGGTGCGCCATAACGCGCAGATACTGCAGGGCTGGTAAGACAAGCGGGCTGTCTAAGCGAGCTTCAGAGACAGAAATCTCGTCGTGTAACAACACCATCGTTGTGAGAGTCGAAGAAGACGGGCCGAGGAATGTATGTACGGGGAATCGTACATTTGCAAGCATGATCTTTTCCGCCTTTATAACGAGATTCAAAGATGCGACGTCCATGCCACGAAGATAAACTCCTTTGAGAGACTTGAAATTCTTCGCGAGCAGTTTTGATACGGCCGAGGGGAGTTTGATCATGGAAAATGTCTCGATGCGCAGAAAATACAGGTGCGGAGCGTCGTACTTTAGAATAGTAGTGAGCATACTCGTAGTGCAGTTTTCAACCGATATTTCCTTTGCGTTTGGAAAATGCCTCGCGATGGAATCGTGCACGAGCATTTGATTGCATACGTCTCCGGGGTACAAAATATTGAAAATCATTGGGCGTCCTTTACAGCGTTCGATTTGCGCGGAAAGGAGATGCAGTCGGTGGGCATTGTAGGTACCCCAGGCTATGTACACCCAGAGCGCAGGGAATCCAAGCGCTGCCTCTCTCCATCGGTGGCACACTTGTGATACAGCAATGGCTACTCGTGCGTTTTCTTCGGCTTGGCCTCGGTCGTGGGAGACGGCGCTGTGAGATTGAGCGCCGACGAATGTTTCCGTGAGGAGCTCGAGTGGGAGTGCAGCTATGCTCGTAGCCATCATGGACGCATGAAGGAACCCGGAAAGAACCAGAATAGCGATTCCAAGGCCCATCGGCCCGCAGTTCCGGCCTTTCACCAATCGCCACCATGACCATGGGAATCCAGTCTTTCCCTGTCGAGCTCCTCACAGAAATATTCCAGCAAGCACAAACTCACGATACAACTTTCGCAACGCAGGATCAGGTCGAAGGAAACGCACAGGTGGCATTGGATGTCTCCCGTGTGTGCCACTCCTGGCGATTTGCGGCGCTAGGGTTTCCAGCACTCTGGGTGTATATACCCTGGTGTGGATACCCAGCTGGACGGCTTGAGTTGCTTTCTGAGCAGATTCAACGCTCCAAGGGATGGCCTCTCGTATGCTTTCTTGCTTTGCCGCGTGCTACGCACATCTGGTTTCGTCTGCGGAACATCGTGGCGAACCATCTTCCCACTGCCCGGCAACTTACCATCCTGGAATGTGACGAAGCATACTTTTCCATGATCCTGCGAGGAAATTCTCCCAACTTGCGCTCCCTGTCGATCCAAACATCCAGCAGATTCAATATAGCGCCCCAACAAGCACAGCTAGGATTCGAGGTGTATAGCTTCGATGTGCTCAAGCACGTCTGTATTGATGGTATCGGGATAATGTCTATCAGTCCCATCGTCAAGAAAGCCGAGGTCGTTTCGGCGGCCACCATGCCGCTTCCCGTGCACACCATCCTCTTGCCATCCTCCTCATCCCTCTCATCTCTCACAATAGGCCCAGATGTGCACGTGAAGAATATTCTCCCGGGGTCTCTTCCTGTCCTTCTTCCTGCCCTCCGCGAATTGGATACTGTCACCCATCCTCGCGTGTCGCATTGGATCACTGCTCCGCACCTCCAATCACTGCAGCTACGCGTCGACATGCCCCAGAATCTCAAATATTTTGTCTCCAATCTGCTTCCAACATGGGCCGCCAACCCGTTGACCGAAGTCGAGCATCTGGGTATCAAGCTGGCGCCGCTAGGTCGCCAAGTGCACGGGTGCCCATCGTTCGGTCGGCTGTTCTCCGCGTTTCCCAGTGTACGCTATATGCGATGGGAGGTACATAGCCCTACAGAGGCGGTCTTACACTGGGCGCGACGATTGGATGCTTGGGATGCCGTTGGATCAGATGCTAGAAGGTGGCCGAACCTCCAGTCCATCACAATGAACAACGAGGAAATGTACTCACAGCTGCTTGAGGTGTTGTCGGTATGGCGCAAGTGTAGACTTGCGGTGATTAACTTTCCGGAATCAATTGAGGCTTGAGAACAGGCCTCGACATGTTATAACGCATTATATAGTTTGCATCGGAATCAATGTTTGGATATCATGTTGTTCGCGTGTGTTAGCGATAGTCAATCAGGGTTGTTGCAATAATTCAAGGAGCCCCCATACATTTGGTCGGCATTTGCCTAAAGCCCCGATTTTTTTGAACATTGTCTACTGTTCCATAAGATGGGAAGGTACACAAGGAAACCCAAAAGCCACCTTCTTTAACGCGGCCTGTCTACTGTCATTTTGGCAGGAGGCAGGCATTGTGCGATGATCGGCCCGAGGTGGCTGGACCCGCACCAGCTCTGTTCTCTACCACCACCATCACAACCGTCTACACATTGACACCACAGCCTAACGATGTCCGAGTACTCCGCATTTAACATCCCGATACCGCCGCAACGACGCGACTCACTCTCGCGGGCAACGCGGGACCTGATGGCGCTCGAAGGCGTCTCGTCGTCCAAACGGCCGAGTACATCCCACCACAACTCCAGCTCGAACATCCGCACACAGAATGGGAATCCCATGCCAGTTGCTTCTGGTTCATCGTCGAGGCCGCCTCCCACACCGAGCACAAGCAACATGAAGCCGACGCTTTCTGCAAGCCAGAAAAAGGCAAATCATATCCAAAGTGAGCAGAAACGGAGAGCAAATATACGGAGGGGATACGAGGCGCTCTGTGAAGTTGTACCAACGCTCCGTGAAGCTCTGGCGCAGCCGGCGGCGACAGAACCAAGGAAAAGACGGCGCACGAATGGGGTCAGCGAGGAAAAGGTCGCACAGGCAGATGGTCGAGCAGGCCCAAAGAGCGAAAACGTAGTTCTAGCGAAAAGTGCGTGCCCATTTCTGCTGAAAGGATTCTGCGCTGACAATCTACAAGCGATCGACCACATCCATGGACTGCTTGCGGAGACGGAGGCGCTGAGGGCGCGATTGGCGGCAGTAGACTCGCCAAATCGCGATCCAAATGAAGTGCGGCTCTGGGAACGTAAATGGGATGGAGGACACAAGCGGGGCAGCGACGACGAGGACGACGGGGACTCGGATGAGTGACACCGGGTCGTACCATCCTTCATCTCTTTTCCCTGTTCCCCGTATCTTTCTCGGTCAATACCTTGCTATGCTGGGCTCTTGGGTTCTGTCCTATTTATCTCGATTTATGTATCCTTAATTGCTATCGCGCGCGCTATCCTTGCCAACTTTGCATAGTATCCTATAGACCCCTCCTTCCTTGGCCTGGCCTCCTTGATATCGTGGGATACTCGGAGATATGCTTTTGCACCGCCAATGTTCCCTACGCTCTATAAGTATATATTCGACATTCTCCAACACTGCGCGCACGCCGACGCCCGCGGCGCCTTTGGGCAAAAGCGGGGTAATATCACAAGCAAGATGCGACGCCACATGGCGATTTCACATGCCTGATCGCGTGGTAGATGGGCGATGGGCGTAAGCTCGTTGTATGCCGTATCCATGGTTGGCCGAGACGGTGGGCGGTCGGATGTGCCCCCGAGTGCTGCTTTCGACCTAGATTTACACAGTCCGCACACTCTATGGAGACCAACAAGGAGTAACGATGATGTCTGCGGCTTCTAGGTCTCTCCGATTGGAAAGCAGGGTTCATTGGGGACTGCATTCCGATACAATGGGGCAAAAAGTATCTTTACACCTCAAACGGGGCCTGTTATCTCGCCTACGGGTGGCCGATCGAGAAGAACAATGACGCCAAGTTGCCGAGCCATCCGAGGTCGCTTCGTCGTCTTGACTCGAATGTCGCATGTGTAGTCTTGGCCGTAGTGTCACTCCAGCCCTCAAAGCCTGAGAAATGAGTTTCTTACCCCATGGTAAACGTGCATTGATGTAGCCGATCTGATTGCCATTGTTCCCCATTGTGTCGATCGGGTATCACATGACGGCGAATGCTTAGCAAAACCTCGCGTGCCGCTTTCAGACCACTGCCAGGAAGGGCCGTATATTATTCAAATTTATTTACTAGCCATGGTTACATTTTTCTGTGAGAGTTTTGTCTTCAGAGAGCATGCTGTGTGAGCGCATTATGAATGTTCTTAAGTGGCGCGTTTATGGAATAACGGGCAATATACTTGATAGTTAAATCAGTGGATAAATTCAATTGGTAGAAGCTATTTTTGAGCCTTCATAGTCCACTATTGAGCATTATACAGCATGCATGACTTCAGATTGTTGCCTTTTGGGGCTCAGCGTTCTCGACCTTGCATGCACAAAAAAAAGCTTGCCGAAAAATCCAGCATTGACCTCATATTCTTCCAAAGGTCAGACTTGTGATTTTGGTATGGGAGAAAAAGGTGCATGGACCCATGGCGCGGGCCAAAAGCATGATCCTTGGGCTTAGCCCAAAAGGTTATCCTCTAGACCACGGCGGGGATCGAACCCACAATCTCTGCCTACAGATTCCTGAGCAGACGTCGGAAAGCAACGCGGTAACCATTTCGCCACGCGGCCTAACAGAAAGAGCCAGTATAGGCTACCCAACCATCGACTCAGCAAGTTTGGTACTAAAGCCTTCATCATTTCACCCTGAAGCTGCAACTATATCTTCGGTCTTCATGATACTAAGAGTATAGTGACTTGCTCTGGAAGATGCGATGAAGTTGCGTACGTGTAATGAGCACCGTGTAGTATGTACATAATTTAAATAACTTTGTGCCCTGGCAATAATACTACTAGTACTACTAGTAAATGCTGTACTGTACGCATGAATTTACATTGCCACATCTTATTTTCTCATGTTTGGCATGACTCAAAATGCAGAAAGTGCTCACTGTGGTGTGCTATGCCAAAGCTCTGATCCTCATGAAGCGGCCCCGTGAGCCAAATGCAGAACGGTCTACCCAGCACCAGCTTACAGAGATTGATCAGATAGACACAGGATTTAATAGTAGACAGGGATATATAATGAAGCAACAGCGAAGCCCATTCAACCGTAATCTCCATACCATTTCCATTGTTTTGTCATCGAATTTAATCATCATCATGGGCTGATCATGGGTAACCTTTGTGTGTCTCGATGCGGATATCCAGAGGACAGATGGAAGCGGAGTGGCGCTTAATGAACCTTTCTGATTCGAACTATCTACATCTGCCAACTACGATGCCGGCAAATGGGACCCTGAGAATTCGGAGAGAGAACCACGTGCCCACAATCTGCAGTGATCGCTCGGCATCATTACATTTGTCGCTCTGACCATCATGGGCGTTTCATTGCTCCCCTCCAACATCCTGTGTAAGATTATCATCTCTGCGCAAGTATGCATACACGATCTGCATTTCCCAGAGTACATCCAGGTAGAAGACAACGCACGCATCACTACGGTCGTGTCGCAAGTCTGCCAGCACTGGCGCACCGCAACCTTCGCATTCCCTGAGCTCTGGGTACACATCCCCTGCCACTCACAGCAACTTGCGCGTCTGCCCCAACTCATCGCGCACATCGAGCGGAGCCAGGGCAGGGCTCTGACCTTTTCGTTTTACCATCCATGGACGCGGGAGACGGACGAGGAGTGGATAACGTTTGTCAGAAAGTACATCGACCGCGCAGAGCACATCACCATTCTCGACCGCGACCCACGAACAGTGCTGTCCGTCGTGATGGCCAACCGAACGCCAAACCTACGGTCACTTGCATTCAGACTGCTCGGAGGGACCGCGAACCTCGCCATCCTGTCCTCGGAATGCACAAATGCCTTTGAACGCCTCAGATACGTACACGCATATGGTCTGGTGATATACAAGACAGATCCCGACTCCTCCACCCCGAAACCAATCTTCCCTCCGGGTTTGGTCGAGATGTCCTTGGACGTACAAGAGATCCCAACACAAACAGTGCTCGCCCCATCCGCAGAAACACTCACCTCATTAACGCTCGGCAGTCGGGTATCCTTCAAAGGCAGCGGCCCACCCGTCGTGCTCATCTCACTACAGAAACTCGTAGTGTCGGACAACACCGACTTCCCGCGCGGACTCCGCGTCCCAAACATCGTTCGACTCGAGCTCCGCAATTTCTACACGCGCTCTGTGCACCAGCTCATTCGTACGCTCAGAAACACGTGGGCGGACATGCCCGTGCCCGCTCTTCAGGACATTCTCATAGGGCTCCCCGAAGACTGCTGGCGGAACGGCAATGGCCCGATGAACGACATGTCCTCCCTCTTTGCCTCGTTCCCCTGCGTCCGGCGCGTGCACGTGGACACGCGATGGCCGTTGGTGCTCGGTGGATGGGGTCGTGCGCTTAGGAACGAGAGCTATTGGCCCGAGCTACGGCATGTGGCAGTGAGAAACGAGGAGACGTATGAGGCGCTGAGGTGGGCCCTGCCTGACTCAAGAAGGGATGTGATCAAGGTCGACGTGCTGCACACGTAACGAGGGCGGCTGGTCAGTGCATTGCTTCCCAGGACTTTCCTTCTAATAACATGATCTTTTAGGACGGGCTACTAGGATTACAATACCGACTGTAGCGAACTATGTTAGAATATATGACCCCCGCCGCCGCTGCACATAGACTACATCCTTCCCCCAAGGTGTATAACAAGGGCATTCAATCCTTAGAAGGAACGTCAGAGGTACAATAGATTTTGCTCAGCCGAGTGATTGGTCTAGTCAGCACTCTGACTGGTGCACACCGTCTACCGAGGCTTTCGTCGTATGATAGTTGCTACGATAACACACATGAGAAGTGATTGTGTAGTTAAGTCGAACATTCTGACCATCGGGAAGAAAGACAATGGTTGCATGACAAATGCATCCAAATACGGAAATAGAGGTAATCATAGATAAACACTGCACAGGGGTTACTCAGCCATTTTCACTTCCGCAAGTCGTTGGGATACTTCCCTTCCACTGAATCGGTCTCGCGAAATATTGGTTATGAAGATATCAATTCGATAGCCTTGGCTAGATAGGTAGTAGTACAAAAACTGTAAGGAGCGAGCAATGCACGAATCTTTTCAGCTACATCTCACATGATACACGCTCACGGGTACGCAACGGCCCAGTGACGCTCGGCCAACAACTCCCCAATGGGGCCCGCATGTTGCGCACTCAACCACTCGAAACGCCTCTTCACAACCTGCCTCGCCTGTGTATGGCTGACCTGTACCCAGCCTGGCGGTGGCGGCGTCCCATCATCGACACCAATAATCCGACCGCTACCCTCCTCACCCTCACTAACCTCCATGTGCACGACCAAGTGGTCACCCTCCTCGCGCAACAGCTGCGTCAGCTCCGCAAGGTCGTTGAACACTGCCCTTAAGGAGTTTGGAATTGCCGCCCTCTTTGCAATGCTGTCGAATGGCAGAGTCGGAACCTCCGTCTGCCCGGGCAACGCCACACGCTTCCCACGCTCATCCACTCCATACACCACAAACGGCTTCTCACTCTCCTTCGCATTCACCTCGTACTGGTGCACCTCATCCTGCCGTTTCTCAAACGCCTCCTTGATCTCTGCCGCACGCTCGTACCAGTTCGCAATACCAACGCCTATCACACGCTTGGTCCATGGGACAGGGTCGCCGATGGCTCCGCCTGTAGTCTGGTCGACAGAGAACCGAATCCCAATGGGTCCACCGCGAGCACCGGCCAAAATCTGCGCCATGTCGACAGCCAAGTCTTCCATACGCTGGAGACGCAGGCAGCGCAGCCGCGAGCTCAGGCTCTGGCCGTACTTGCGTCCCTCGGAGTCGATGTTAACATGGAACGGTTGCCCACGGGCCTCAGCCTTGCTCAAACGCGCCAAAGTGAACGCCAGTGGCCGGGTGGACACAGTCAGCGACAGCACAGGTCGCCAGAACGGCGTCTCTGCAATATGTTTGAAGTACTTCTTGCGAATGGCCGCCGTGCTCGCCTTCCAGGCATCTCGCGCTTCAATCTCCCGCGTGTCAAGCTCACGGCCTTCCACAGTGTGAGTAAAGGCACTCGTATCGCCGCGAGGGGCGGACGGCGTCGGGGGGATGAATCCAGAGGCGTGTTGGGGAGGCTGTTCTTCGCCATTGTCCCGGATACCAGACACCTCGGTCGGAATCTTGCGCTTGCTCGGGCGTGTGCCAGCCTCGAAGTCTCCCAGAAGCATATGACCCATGACCGCAGCGTCCTTCTCCTTCACCTGCTGCCATTGTTCTGGGTGGACGTAAACATCGGGCACGTCGTCGTTAGGCTTGCTACGGGTATCGGGCGCTTTTGGTGGAGGCAAAGGATACTTCCCAAGATCCTTGGCACGAGTGGGAACTTGGAAACCAGAGGGATGGTACGTCCCATCCGGACGCTCGAGTTCGAATGGCACCTTCCCATCCGGGCGGATGACGCCGCTGCTAATACCGTCCAGCCCGGTCTCCTTGACACGCTGCTTGACGGCGGCGGTCTGGCGCGCGACACGGTCGGGGTCCACATCATAGACGTCCTTAAGTTTTGGTGTCGATGGCATGAGGGCATCCGACTCGTCTTCAAGCGTATCCCATATCTCAACACGGCCCTGCACCTTGGAGCCCTTGGTTGCCTTGGACTCTGCCACTTTAGGCTAGAATTTCGGATGAGTTGATGCTTCATAATGCTAAAAAGCAAACGCACCATCTCTAGCTGTCCAAATGGCCATTTGGCGCGGTCCATGAGTTGTAGCGAACGGGCAGGCGCGTACTCGCTGTTGTAGCGAGCAAGAACATCCTCGAGTTCACCATGACGGCAGATACCAATTTCATGCACGAGTTGATTCGGGCGTCCGTGCCCTGGGTATTGCACGTCGTATCTGTGGTCACTGTGAGCTGCGCCGGCAGATGCTAACATGTCACGCACCTCGACTCCAATAAATACACGGTGTGGGGTTCATATGCCGCCGCTGGCGGGTTGGAGTACTGCTTCCCATTCGAGATTGAGCGTCCGCCTGGGAAATACAGCTCCGACCTCAGCTTCTTCGGACCGGTGAAGCCAGGCTTGACCCTAGGTGTGCGTTGTAAGAACGATGAAAAGCCATAAGCGCAGATATGAAGGCACGCACTGCTTGCTGTCGGACATCAGCGTGGTCATCGTTACGCGTTGAGTGGATTCTGCCGCAACAGTCGCTCGTCGCGACATTTCCACCTTGGCCGAGCCTTGGGGATTTCGGTTGGCGGCTATGCGGGTGCATGTAAGCGCTTTGACATTGATGTGGGGTAGGAAGGCGTACTGGACTTTGCAGACGACGCGGAGAAAGGCCTTGCCGGCGTTGCCAATTGGCGCATACACGCAATGCGCGCTAATTGCGCGCCAGCCGTAGCGGCTGAACCTGGAATGCGCACAGAAGGAGTGCGGGCCATAGTCGTTATTCAAGTCGCGGGGATGTATGCGTGGATTTTCTGAGCGCTGTTGGCCAGAAATCGAAATGGGTGAAAAGCTGGTAGTCGTGGTGGTGCGGAGGCAGAATTTATCCTCTGCAGATGGACGGAGTTGTGACGCAAGATCATGGGGACGTGACATCACATGCAATAGTGGAGTCAGGGCGATCTGATGCGCTCAAAGGCGCGCGCTTCTCCAGGTGCCACTGCGCCCTGTAAGTTCGCTGTAAGTAGTTTTCCGGCAAGTAAAACTGGAGCAAAGTACATCGCGAAAACTTTCGCAACCCACTGTAGACGAGGAATGGAGACGCTGACCGTATTGCAGACGTCATGATTAAATGCGGGGTAAATTACAGTGAAATGAAAACCTGAACCTAGTCCCGACGGCAGGTTCCCCGCACTGCGTAGATCAACAAGAAGCTAGCTCCCTAACGTCTTCTCAAATACTCGAAAGTCAAACTCAATTCCAACGAAAAACAAAGCGGTCAAAATCCATCGGTCATTTTGTACACTACATATATGTACTGTGCTTTACATGTTACACGTTATTTGCCCTTCCATGTCGAGCTTTCCTATTAGTAAAAGCTTAGCAGTACCGACTTCAGCGCATCGAGCTCTCCGTTCTTCGTCCCATCTGTACCCAGCGCTGCCGCTCTCATCCGGGTCCCAATATCCAACGACACTTTCCTCTTCTCCTCCCATTGTTGCTGGTTATATACTGCCCCAAGCAAAGCCTCCAGCTGAGGCTCAGCACCTTCCGGAAACCTGGGCGTCCTGTTTGAGTGCACCCTTGGGTTGATGGACACTTGGCCGAACGAAGTCCCCAATGCCTCCATCCATTTAGCGTCGATGAACTGGTCACCGAACACTGGTGCAGCAAGCATAGGGATGCTGGAGAGCAGGGACTCAGTTACGCTCCCCCAACCAGCATGGCTGAAGCAGCACCGAACCGAAGGATGCGCAAGGACGTCAAGCTGCGGCGCCCATTTCACTACGCAGAACTTGGATGTGTCGGCTCCAGGGAAGAGTGTGGCTGAGTCTTGGGAAGACCGATTGACAAAAAGAGTGGGAATGTTAAGGCGCGTTACGGTGTCGTGTATCAACTTGCATTGCTCCCCAGTGAAGAATCTTCCGCTTCCCAGTGCGATGTACAAGACGGAGCGCTCGGGCTGCTTGTCGAGAAAATCGATGGCGACCTTTTGCTCCGGTGTGAGCTCGTTCACTCTCTGTGCGCGCAGGTCCTCATCGCCCTCGATAACCTTGAGGAACCACTCCGGACATACAGGTCCAGTGAAAAACGACGGCGCGCCCCTCTTCGGCGCTGCATCTCGTATGGTTCCTTCTAAGGGGACGCACCCAGCGCCAAAGATCACCCCATCAACACGGTCCCGTACTGACCCACCCATCCCAATGAGCGCGGCAACAGGCGACGTGATCTCCACCAAGTCGATATTCTTGAATTCGACAAGCTTGCCATCGCGTCCATTGAGCCCAGGGATTGTCAGCAAGCCATCGGGGTCGCTCTCCACGGACTCCTTCGACACGGATTGGAATAGGTCGAAGAACGTTGCCGCAGCAGTGTAGATGACGAGAACCTTCATCTTGTGGGCACGGTAGATGTCGAGCGTAGGAGTATAAAACAAGTCCATGATGACCGCCTTGAACGCGTCTTGTCCGTATTTGACCTCTAGCGCGCCGAGCGCCTTGTCAACGTGAGCGGCAAGCGTGGGTTTGAAGTAGAAATCGGTAAAAGGACGGGCACGTTCATCAATCCAGTCCTCGAGTTCACCGTCCTGTAGGATGGCATCGATGATGAGGTCCCCGGAGACGATGGGCGCTGTTCCAAGCCCTGCGCTCTCGATATGCTTGAGGATGAGCTTGGTGCTGTGAGCGAGGAGATGAACCGTGAATGTATCGAGGAGACGATAGATCGTGTTCAGCGTCACGATGGTATGGCTCACGAAAGGGCCAGTGAAGACAAGGATGTGAGGCTTGGTGATGGGAGTGGACATGGTAGTAGTGTAATCTGTTGTGTTGCATTGCGAGCAGAGATGCTTTTATAGTGCATCATCCCAAACGCTGGATGACACACAGCAGCTTCGTCGTCCACTGTTTCGCAATCGCACCGGCTGGCTTTCTAAAGGATTAGAGATGCTGTGCCGCATGCCGAAAGCACTACCCGCTGTGCAAATTCGTAGGTTGCGCGGCCTCGAGGAAGCTCGAGTTACTCCACCTGCCTTATTGAACAGCTCGAGCTGAACTCAGCTCGAGTTACACAAACTCAGCTCGCGGCAACACTAGACTTGCGCCATCAATGCATCAAACATGGCAGTGAAACACTCAGCTGCGAAAGTCAGGCTCTGCCAATCAATTTCGGGGCGCAGTCTAGAGAAGTGTCACCTGAGTACAGTTGGCGAGTAGTAGGCAGTTCAGCCTTTCCCGCTCGTTGCTGGTCGCTGCCACGCTCAAACGGCCCATACTCATCAGGCAAGCTTCCCAAGTGAATTCAAATGCTGCATAGTGCTGAATAGTAGCGATTTCTACAACCGAGTTGGTAGACGCATTCGACAAGAAAACTTTAACAGGACTCTCCTTTGTACCTCTACTTCTTCACTACAAACGTCGCGTCCACTTGTTCCAACCACGGCAGGGTCAATATGATCTTCCTTCTATATGCCGCTCCCTCCGTCGCCTGGCACGGATTACCCTCCAAGTATACCGTGTTCAGTGTCTTCAAAGGCTCTAGCGCCTTAAGCGTCTGCGGCAAGCTCTCGATCTTGTTGTTGTTCATCCACAACTCCTCGATCTTGCCCAGATGTGCTACCGCCTCTGGCTTGACCTCTGTGATAAAGTTCGCCCCGATGTCAACAGTTGTCAGCCCTGGGGCGACCTCCAGCCCTTCCAGCACCTCCACACCATTGTGCGATAGATATAGCTCCTCCAGACTTGGTGGAAGCGCCTCAATCTTTGTGATCCGGTTGCTCTGGATGGAAAGGATGCGTAGCTTCGGAAGCGCGATATCCTTGAGTGGCGCGAGGGAGGTGATCTTGTTCTTCCCAAGCCACAGCTCCTCGAGCGCGGGGAGCGATGGCAGGGCCGCCAGGTCGCGTATCCTGTTTCCGCCAAGCTCGAGCGACCGCAGACGCGTGCACGCTGATAATTCTGTGCCTATTTTGCTTATCTTGTTCTGCACGAAGTACACCGTTTCAAGGGAGGAAAGCGAAGATATTGTTGGTGGGACAGCTTTGATAAGATTGAACGATAGGTCTAGTGTTCGAAGGTTCTTCATCTGAGGAGAAGAGAGCAGGAGGTCGACAGTGTCGTTCTTGAGCTTGTTGTCGTACGTATCAAGCTCTTCGAGGACGCCATCTGCGGGGAAAAGGTCGGCAGGGATCTCTGCGAGTTGATTTTGCCGTACGCAGAGTCGTTTCAAGCCCGCAAACCGGGACAGAGAGGGTGGGATAGCTGACAAACGGCAATGCACGAGATCAATCTCTGTTGCGTCGTCCTCGAGCGGTGCGAGTGGATCAACATCCGAAATTTCTACGAGCTCCGCTTCTGCGAGTTCTGGAGAGGATGGCGGCGATGGAGATCGAATAACTTGGACGCGCGCTCTGGGCTTGGAATCTGCCATGATGGTCAGGAATAGCAGGTAGCTAGAATGAGGTAATTGATGTGGTGAAACGCGCCTCGATCGCGTCTGCATCGGGCCGATATCCGCGCCTTGCATTTCTTTCTGAATCTTTCACCACCACTCCCTTATGTCCACCAGCATGGCTTCTATCAGTGTATTTTATATGAAAGAATATTCTTCTCTGCATAACTCCACAATCCCCCCCTTACAGAGCAAGCCTAGGTCGAAGGAAACGCCGAGATTGCCACTGCAGTCTCACAGGTTTGCCGGCATTGGAGATGGCGCAATACAGATTCCAGCCTTATAAACATATTTCCTCTGTACTTACTGCGCACTCTACCGTTACGCATATTTGTCGAAAAGCATCAAGCGCTCGAACGGGAAATTTCTCACGGTCTTCATCCAAGTAAGTATTATCCGCTGTGGATAGGAAGTTAAGAATCAGAAGCATGGACTCAATCATTCATGAGAATAACATAAGACTCATGGACCACAATCCGTCGCCGGGGTGACGCTCTGACTTGAGCTGAGCTAACCAAACTAACGTCGAACCAGCTGCCGCGCTACTACATACGTGACGATCGCCTCCTCGCCGGGCCGAAGTCCGCATCCTCCCTCTGACCACCATCATCATGATCTCGACTTTCCCTTTCGATCTGCTCGAAGAAATCTTTGTTACCGCGCAAATCCACGATCTACCGTTTGCAGAGCAGTACCAAGTTGAAGGGAACGCTGCACTCGCCACCGCCGTATCGCAGGTTTGTCAACACTGGCGCGACGCGGCGTTGCAGTGCTCTGCGTTATGGACGTATATCCCCTACATCGGCAGCCAACAACCACAGTGCGCATTACAGCTATCAGAAAGCATCAAGCGCGCAAGCGGGAGATTGCTGACGCTCTTTGTCCAATTCCATGTGAAGTGCGACAACGATGAACTGGGTATCATCAAAGGATGGGTGAACAACCATGTTGGCCAGCTGAAATATCTCTCGATTGACGGGATAGATCCGGAATTCGATCCGACGCGTATACATCTTGGGCTCATGCCGCTCGGAGAGCCGCGTTTCACGCACAACATTATCGGTGCTGGAAAGGCCCCATTTTTGCGCTCGCTTTCTTTCTCCGTCGCTGATGGTGCGAAAAGATACATCGCGTCGGGTTTGCCTGGATACTTTAGAGATGGGTTTGGCGCGCTGGAAAATATCCGTGTAGCTCGTCTCGGCACCGCCTCCAATCTTGATATCGTCAAGGGTTTGACGACGGTTGTGTTGGACAATATCAATATGCGCTACGCCAGAGAGCTTATTCTGGGACCGTCCGCCTCAACGCTCACACACTTGTCCCTCGGACAAGAGGAACGTCGCCAGCTCCCTCCGACTATAGACCCGCTTATCCTGACCGCACTACACACCCTCGTCATGTCTCATAATTCAATTGGCATTCTACATGTATCCACCCCTCATCTCAAGGTGCTAAAGCTGCATGACTATAACATACTCTGGATCTCTCGACTACTTTCAGTCCACGAGAGCTTGTCTCTGGCCCAGGTCGAAGCCCTGTATGTCCACTTCAGCGATTTTCGCGTTCGCGATCGGGACTTTCATGAAGGACTGCTGGAAAGCATGTTCCTCGCGCTTCCAAGAGTCAAGCATTTAGAACTGGTTGGTTCTATACACCAGGTCGAGTCGCTCTTGATACCTTGGAGGAACATGTTGGGCAACAATGTGACGCAGAACTGGCCGGAGCTCCAGAAGTGCACTGTCGAAAGCGACAGAGCGCGCACTATTCTTGCCGACGCTCTGCATCAGGCTGGGAGATGGACGGTTGAGGTGTCGGTGCGTTCATAGAAGAGGCGCTGGCATGCTGGACGACATGCGTATTTTGACTCGGATATTGCGCACTACGCGGTCTGTCGTTGTATTTTACATACGTGCGGCCTGTAGCTGGTTTAGTATAGGGGGCAGTCTTGCTGCTCGAATTCCAGAGTCAGGCAATTACCACCATATCGCTCACATCCTCTCGTGCCCCCTTGAATTCCTCGAGAAGTGCTGCACGCACATCCTCACGGCTGACCGAGATGGTCTTCAACATTGGCCACCGCGACTTGAACATCCCTACACCATGTTCATTTTCGCCGAGGACAGCGCACCAGAATTGAGCTGCCCTCGGTGACAGGCAGTGACCAGTCATGTTGATTCTTGAGACATTGGGAAAGGCCTTTGGGAGATTCCGCAGATGCCTGTCCACCCAGTATGCGCCGTCAGGAAGGTAATCCCGCGGTGTTGCTCGAATGACAAGCTCTTCTACCTCTTCCAAAGGATGAATGGCCCATGAGCGCCCGACTTTCTTGTCCAACTTCATGAGCATCAGGGGGTTGATATCGCATAACCCGACAACCTTGAGGTGGTGTGGAATGATCCATCGCGGTGCGCTAGTAGGACAGGTGTTGAACGTTAATTCATGTAGTGAGGGAAGGATAACTGAAGCTGTGTCCTGGCGTGTTGCGTCTATCTTGCCGAGTGTCAGGGATGTGAGATCGCGCGCGACCGATTTCAAGATGGCAGCCATGCAAGAATAGGGTATCTTGTCCAGCGTCAAGGACGTCAAACCTTGAACGGCTGTAGGGATAGTTGATAAATCGATCTTCATCCTGTGAAGGTGGAATGTCTCTAACGATCCAAATCCATTAGGAAACGGGCAGCTTGGATTGAGGTGATAGTTCGCTGCCGGGCCGTATAATGCGAGGGTTCGAAGTCGAGGGGCTCTGGCCCTATTCAAGATGGCGAGAGCGAGTTTCGGGCAGTCTTCTTCGATGTATATCTTCTGCACACGGCCTATACACACTTCAACGAGTTTACGGACGCGATCATCTTCTGGGTGTTCGCGTAAGCGAAGGTAAAATATCAGAGGGGCCCATTGGCTCCGCTTGATTTGGATTCTCATAAATCTAGCCTTGTGGCGCGCCTTCCGCGTTTGATAGAAAGAGTACGTCCACAGATTTGGAATACCAAGCGCAGTGGCACGCCACCGACGGCATACGTGCGAGATGCCCATGGCGACCTTGCTATTGCCCTCGACTTGCTCGGGCTCCGCAAGTGAATGATCATGCTCTTGTGTGAGGAGGAATATCTCGATGAGCAGCTCCGTAGGAAGACGCGTCTCAGTGGCACCAGTGGTCAACATGAGGGACAGAAAGAAAGGGTACACAGCGGCCCGATAGCCGAATACTACAGACCCATCCAGTCTTATTGAACAATGAACACATTGTGAACAAATGATGATACCTTCAGGATGGCAGGGTGTCGCGAGGGTGTCGAAAGGAGAAGAATTAGTGAAAGCGTACACACACATTGATACTGTTACACAAATGACATCCAAACAGCAGTCAAAATACTCGATAGAACGTTGACCTGGTTGTTCGACAGTATGTTCCATCCATTAATGGTGGTACCACTCTGAGTTATGATCTTCCTTTCTTCGCTATATTTTGTTTCTTGAATGGTCGCCCCAAGTAGGGAATCAACAAAGCTGCCCGCCCCGCCACCGACAGCACCCCAAACCATCATTCCCGGAAACACGTCCCATCCGCATCCTTCCAAAGCAGCGACGATACTTGCTGTCGCACCGATTATTAAGCCACCAATGATTGATGCCAACGTTCCTCCCGTACTCATCCCGCCATTTGTGCCAGGAGGGACTGGGCGCCAGGTCGTCACTAATCTCGGCTTGCTCGTACTCAAAATACCCAACTCCGATGCGAGCGTGTCGCCGAGGCAGCATGCGAAGTGGCCGAGCGCGCCATAGACAAGCTTGCGGCTCCATGCATTTGCTGGGTCCACCAAACATACGGGGCGCTGGCCAAAGTACAAGTAGTTCCAAGCAATGGCGCAGGCGAGCGCTGAGGCCGAGTTGCTAAGAACTTGCCAACCCGAGCGATACCCCTCTGCCTCTCCTTCCTCGAGCTTTTGCTTGCGTTGTGCACCGTCTGAGAATGAGGTCAGACTTCCATTGTCCAGATAACCAGCGCTGTCCAATGCGAGAAAGTGGTACATGAATGCATGAGGCCTGAGGGATGGCAAGGAACAAAAACCCACATTTTGTCGCTCGGCTTCCAAGTAGGTAGAACACGATGAGAGTAACGCCAAAGACGCGTGTAGCGCCCGCGAACATGCACGTTCCCACAATAAACGCCGTCGCAGCCCCGCTTGGGGACAGGCTCTTCTTACGCAATCCATGCACGGCGAGCAGTGTGGCTAGGCCGAGAGGGACGTAGGGGATATTCATAATGTGGAGGGCGGAGGAGCAGAATAAGACGTGCGAAATGCTGAAAATCTGATGGAAATGATGATGCGGTCTTCGAGGTTCGAAGGCAAGCCGCTTTTGTGAACCAAACCCACGGATCACGGCATTGCGTGCCGGTCCCGGCAGGTGTGTGGCGGGACTCATTCGCTTTCACGATCCTGTGAAATCAATGCGACCTTTCAAATGACCCACTGAGCGTATATTCTTCACGACCATAATGATAAAGTGTGGTAAGCTACGGCGTTCGAGACTCGGACCCATTCTCTCTGGCTTTATGATTGCACCTCATTTTTCCTGGGTTCTCGAGCTGTATTTATCTGAAGCGGCACTTTCGAGCGCTTGCTGTGACTGTATCTCTGAGAGCCCGCGCAAGTATTATCCCAATGTTATTACTCTTCTGGCGCGTGGAATCTCGCGCCCTCCTTCTGACGCGTAAAAGTAAGTTTGAGCACTGTTTACTCACACTCATGCACATGGTTTACACATGCCAAAACGGGGTCTTCATCCTGTATTATGTGTTCTTTCTTATCCCGCGTCATATGTAATTCTGACACTCCAAGTCTGGGCAGCTTGCCGTTTTTGACTGCATTCATCGAGGGAAGAGAATCGGACGACGTAGGATTGCGTTTGGCGGAAGGGCCTCCCGCTCGAGGGCTCTTTCACACCCATACATTGGGCACTATGGAGCTGGACGACGTATGCTATCCTGCTCTGGAGGTATATGGGGGTCTTCGAGTTGACATCGGGTGTTTAAAGTTGACATACCGTGACATAATGGGAGTTTACACACTGCTGGGGATTGGAGAACGTAAGTAGCAACTGTGCGCTGTCTTTGCGCAAAATGGCGTACAGGTTGCCTTTTGACGAGTGTAGCTTGACGCTACTGTATTAGATTTAACATTTACTATTAGAGTTGGCATCATTTCATTTGATAGCAATCGCTTGACTTGTTGTGAGAATGCCACGAGATGCCACGCTTTCCGGTACAGTTTAAGCTCCCGGTGGGGAACGCTCGCAAATTCCAGAACGTTGCGATAATGTGCTACGGCCACGTTGACGAACCTTTCGAAGCTTTCAGCTGAAGGTTCTTCAGGGACGGATCAAACTGTGATATCGAATGCGCTTATAACGAAAGGTCTGTTGAAGACTTCTTGTTCCCCGCTTCCATGACCCCTCCAAGTCTTCCATGTAGCTGCTGAAGGCCAATGTTTGATGTGCGTTTTTCTCACTAAAGAATTTATATGTAGCGACAACTTTGCTAGATCATCAGTGGCTCGGTCGTTGCCAGCGGGACGTTACTGGTGTGTGTTATCAGATCTCCAGAAAATCCATTTGATGTCGAAGAGATGCAGGTTTACGACTGGATATGCACGCTGGATCAAGAGGTGAAAGATTATTTGTGATATTTATCCAGCATTAAGTTGACCCCTCCAGATCGAGGCTTTCTGGTTCGAGCGAACATCTCTGGCTTCGGTCCTCTTTTTTCTGAACCGCTACCTTCCATTTGTCGACACATTCCTCAACGTCTACCGTACCAAAAATTCCAGTTGCTACGCAAGCATCCGACTAACCCTTGCCAGTTCTCATCAACTCTGCAGCAACTGTACAGGCGCGTGTCTTCCTTTACCCTGGTATGCTGGGGTGCATGTCCCCACGCTAACCACATGGTAATATAGAAATGCGAGCAGATGGAGAGAGTCTTCGCTTGTGTGTGTGCTATTGCCGTATTTCCGAAAAGGACTCAGGCTTCCCAGCGCTCATCGTCGTGGGCTTGCTAATTTCCGAAGGTAAGAATTCAAGCTTTACCTTCAGCGACTCGGGCTCATTTTGTGAGTTATTCTAATGATACGGACATACGCCGTCTGGGGACGGCGACGATGGATCTTGATCACGTTCTCTATCCAGCTCAGTGTTTGTTTATCGATGCGCCAATTGTACGCCTTTACTTACATTTGCTAAGGTTCTCATCGTCATATCCACCACGGTAACCCAACTGGAAATGGATTCACTTGTCTGTAGGCCTATGCTGTCTTCTTCGTCGTCACATTATTCATTGAAAGGTAAGACTCTCCACTGAGTGGAACGGGCCCGTACGGCTGCGTCGCAACACATGGAAGCCCCGTCATTATGTTTAGCTATGGGGCCTTGCTCCTTTCCGAGACGAGTATGTGCATGCTTATGCACAACGGACATCGCTCACACGTACCCAGTTATCGCAATTCTGACGGCGATAAAAGCTCGACAACATCGTAAGAGGCCTCTCATTGCAACCCCCTTTGGACTGACTAGAATCAGTACGTCGATCACCTTCTTCCTGGGTTTACGAGTTATACGTTCGTTATGGTACGTCCACGCCATCTTCTGGCCTTATGCCAGGCTTGAAAGTTCCTCGGTCTAGGGCTTTCGTATTATGTGTACACTTTCGGTTAGTGTGGTGGTCTACCTTGAGTGTAGTGACGCTCACTTGAGCCCGGACTTCAGTTTTTGCGCTCGCAAACACCCTTGTCCCGGTTCTTAAGCCTGTGAGTTTTCAGCCACAAATACTTCGAATCTCATGATTTATTCTCGATAGAGCCTAGCAAATTGGCTCGCCACGTACGGCCTCTACCAGCCCATGTAGACGAAAGCAAGCTCACACTCGGAATAGTCCCCAACGAGTTCTTCACTCGATATGCTGCACACGTATCCTGCTCCTCATCCATCGACAGAAGGTCGAGTCCCGTGAGCACGCGATACTTTCGACGGTAGTCCTCGATAGAACAGAAGCAACTTCGCCTATGTTGGACCCGGAGATCAAGAGCACGAGGGAAGCAGATTTACTATCTCGTGCCTGCTAGCCCTGGTATGTATTCAATACGATGGCGGAGATACACGCGATTTCGCCGACTCAGTCTGGGCGGATTTCAATATCCAATCTCAAATACTTATGTACCGAACTGTACCGTCGTTCGAAGCCGCATTTGAGAGAAAGGGTCAAAGATATATAGAGCTTCGCTTCAGCGCACTTATTCAATACCTGAACACTCTATCTAATACTGTTCCGAGGAAGCATGTTCACTTTCATTGACGCTCGATTGTGGTTAACGAGCTACGACGGCGGCTAGAGCCTAACGAAGAAGGGATCGACAAGCCGCCCTCCGGCACTAACGTCGTTCCACTCCCCACAGCATAAGGTCCAAGGCGAGGTATGTGGTCGATTCTACCGCTGTGGTATACGGTGGATTCCAAAGTGCCGTAGTTAACGTCGAATTCATCAAGTGAGTTTTGAAAGTCTTCTGTGCTTGCGTTTCCAACGGTTGAAAAGAGTGTGCGATCGTCTTGAGGGCGGGTTTGACGGATGAGTAACAGAATATGAGTGCAGAAAATGGAGTGAAGTGCTCGTTGAGGCCTAGACAGGAAGTGATAGTGAGTGAATGATAGGTCGCAGTCAGGGTAACGCACACTATCAAGAGCGCAGCGGATGTCTGAACAGAACAGGACATTTAAGAAGATGTTTGAATCCAACGACGCCAAATGTAAACATACCGGCGACGACAAGGATACTGCAACATTGGCAATCGAGATAGCTGCATGGTATCAGTGTTGGGAAATTTAAAGGCGCACGCCAGCTGAAAACTGTACCGAGGGTGTACAGATAATATAAGAGTCCTATGCATCGATCAGTCATGTCATAGTAGTGTCTCCCAGTGCTAGCGACTTACCGTTCTGGACATAGAGATGCTTCACCCATGATGAATGCACCTGGTTAAGGTGATCCCTGGCTTTGATAGCGGTCAAAGTGGCAATGACTGGCAACGCGTAAGCGTCGACCTCCAGAGTTGACGGGGAAACGTACTCGTTTCGCTACAAAGCAAAAGCACGAATACAATGGTGGCGGAGTTGTTCGTGGGTATTGCGCTACAACCATGGTACGTGACCCCAGGGAGCGGTTCAAAGTCTATAAACCAGTTAATACAAACTCTAACTACATAACGGAATGATGAACGTACAGATAAGTCCATGTGTGAAGCGACTTGTGATGACGATGGACGGTACGAACGCTGCCTATAAAGGATGAGTATTTATACTCGACCTTAACTCCAAATCGGCGTACGATTCCGAGGATAGTGAAGGTGATGAGAACCCACCGACGACAGTCCCACAACGCGTAGGTCCGGGTCATCAGAATCCCTAATGCGATTCATCAGCCACTGTGATGGGGTGTCCAACAATTTGCACTCACATTCACCGATGTAGCCGCCAAACATCATAGAATCTATGTGAAAAGGGGCTCATACTCGTTCGTGCAGGAAGGAATGCTTGCACATACATATGCTAAATGGGACTAAGTGTTTACATGTCTTCCGATTTCGTGATCAGCTTCTGGTGGGTAAACCAAAACAACAGCCGTGTAGACTCACTTCAACACTCAAATTAGTCAGTGTGCTCACTGGAAAACGTTAGGTCAGTTTGATTCTTCGAACATAGAGATGGAAGAGGGCGCACTGAGAACGGACACAGTGACATCAACGATGGCCAAATAGCGATTGACGTAAAACAGTGCAGAGCTCCATGTGAATGGTTGTAGCCAAATGGCCATAACCTGCGGATGTTGAATGAAAGGCTATTTCACAGAGGCAAAGCGCGAGCGCACCTCTTCGTCTAGGGTGCAGAGCCAGTCATAAATCTAACAGGTTCATTCGGCGATAATCAATAAAATCCCAATGCTTGTTGATACAACGCACCAAAACAGTTCCGCTGGCTGTGGTCACGGCTGGAACTATTGTTGCGGCCTATCGCGTTCTCTCCGTGAGCCCATCCTCTGGCCTTAGCGCCCGCGCCAGCACGTACCAGACTTGCCATTAACTTTTTCAATGATAGAGGCCACTCATAAAAGGAAGGGGGGGAGAAAAGGTTTCGAGTTTTGCATCGATGCACTAGTTATAACGGCGGCGACTCCGTGTTCTGCCCTGAATGGCCGAGGAGAAGAACATGTCCATCACCATCAGGAAGAAGCCGGGAATCCCGTCCAAGTATTGGCGTTCGGTATCCTTATCCAGCGTGATTGTCACCGTCATTGCGCCCCCATCTTCCAAGCTTCCAGGGGCACGGCCGTGTGCCTACGTTTACAAGCTCGTAGGACGGTACGGCGTGTATGAAATTTCAAGCGCGCGCAGTGTGGATTAATTGTTCAGGCGAAGCCCCTCACCCCAAGAGAAAGAGCTGTATATGTACACCAAGTGACCAAATAGTACTCGGAGGGTCTTCCCATTGTTCTCTCATCAGAACACGGGATTGCTATGATGCAAAGAGAAGCGAACGGCTTTCGCCCCGGAGAGAATCAAGCCAGTTCAGTCACTTCAGGCCTCGGTCGACGCTTCGTGGGTGTGGGGTACAAGATGTCCAGGCAACCATTAAATCAATGCTGCAGGCTCACTACAGTTGCCCCATCTCCGTTCATGTCTCAAGACCCATACCATTAGTCTACAAGAAAGCGACAATATAAGCAAGCTTACTAACCGTAACATACTATCGACAACCAAAAATAAGCCATCTTCTACACAACCAGTCTCTGCAACTCCTCGTGTATCGAGAATCCCATTCTCCGTTGGGTCTTCGGCGCTTTTCGTCCTCCCGTTGTCCGCTGCTCCTGGCAAATGAAGCTCTCCGGCGCGCCTTCCCAATCATCCAGAACATACTTCCCTACCCTCGTCTCCTCCTCGTCACCATCGCCGAAGAGATCTCGCGCAAGCTGCGTATGACTGACACCAGCGTATGTTGTGGGGCATCGTGGGTTCACCAATATCCTCGCTGGAGTAAAGACAGAGTTGGGAATAGACATCCGGTCGTCGTCGTCCACAGGCAGAGGTGCAATCTCGTCCGTGTCCTCCTCAGGCATCGCGTCGTAATCCGAACCAGCATTGGCATCAGGGTCAGGCGCAACACCACCAGCCTGCCGACGATCCACATCGTCGTCTGCCTTTGCTGGTTTCGCTGGCTCCTCCCGCGCGACAAGCATCAACGGGTCGCTAGCAGCAACCTCAATAATCCCCTCCTGTGGCTCATACGCGACCGCTCGCTTGGCTCGCATCTTTCCCTCTCCAGCAACATCGTGCTCGAGGTCCATCGCAGCCACTGCATCGCGTGCTGTCCGAACCCATAAATCTCTGCAGAAGTACGCCTGGCTGCTATCCAAACATGGCGCGTCGGCGTCACGCACAGGCAAAGACTCTGCACGGCTGAGATTTTGGTAGCCTGTGCCGGCGCGGTACTGGATGCCCTTGTAGTAAGACTGGGCGGGATCAACGACGTGTGTGCCAGCCTCACAGCAGAAGGCTTGGAAAGGCAAATGCTGGGCGTAGCGAGCTGCACCGTTTGCATCGCGAGGAGGAACAGCGTCCGACTTGGACGATGACTTGCTTTGGCGGAACTGGTCGCCCTCGATGTCCCTTGTCCTCCATCGGTCGGAGAAGATGAAGAATCCGTTGTGCTCGGCCCAGTCCATGCCGCACACCATCGCCGCCTCATTTGCGTAGCTCACGCGAATGGTCTCGAGAATGTCGGTCGGGCAGGTGAATCCCTTGAGCCAAATGACGCGGTGGAAGTCAATATCCCGTTTACTTTGAAGCTCTCGCAAAGGCTCAAGCGCCAGGTTCCGCATATGAGCCTCTTCAAGCGGGTAGTATGCGGCGGCAGGGTCCTCGGTCATGGCGGGCACACGTCGTATTCTGAACGGAACGCCGAGCAGGATCAACACGCCCTCACAGAGGTCGGTGAGGGTTTCGGTCGAGTCTGTGGATTCATAGTCGAGCATTGAGACGAAAATGTTGTTGGGACCCAGGCGTTTGGCAAGCTGGACAATCACAGCCAACTGGTCGACCAGGAAGTGGTCCGCGGAGTGGATCACAATTGCAATGTAGTAGAGTTGGCCGTCCTTGACAAGGTCATCGTAGTTGTCTTCACGCCTGTTCTGGCCGAACGGACGTGTGAGGGTGGGACATAGTGCAGCCACCCAGCCGTTCAGGGATAATAGCTGGTCGATGGAGTTCAAGACGTGCTGGGCGTCCATGCTTGACGATTCACGGCTGACCATACTACATACAGGGTGAGGCATAAGTAATAGCACGTTGGCGGGATCATTCAGCACGCACTAAGGCATTTGGAACCTCTCCCAGTAGTCATTGATGCCATTCCGCACAACATCCGACATCATGTCGTCCCGCTCATCCCTGCCTAGCCGTGACTGCAAGAAACGATATTTTTGAACATTAAGCGACTTGTCTGCTCGCGTGGCGCGTTCGATGAAATTTTGCTCTTCAATTTGATAGTCATTCGAAGATCGCGTCGTAGCTGGAACGAATGCTGGGTACAAGACCAAGCGTGCAAAGACCGCACAGCAGGCAAGGAAGACGAGGCGAGACAGGCTTCTGCGCCGCAGGGAGACGACCATTGTAGAGAGCGGCGGCGGCCCAACGCGTCGGGGTCGGGACAGTGGTCGTGGTGGTAAAAGGACGAGCCTAAAATACATAGGAGGCTCGATTAGGATATGCGTCACACGGACACGTGGCTGCCATTCTCTTGACCAAGAACTACCATGGTCGACTCCGTGCCTATCGAAATCCTTGCAGAGATATTCAGCGTCGCCCAAGATCGCGACCCTGTTTTCGCGGACCACGCAACTGTCACGGGAAACGAGCGTATCGCGACAGTCGTGTCGCAAGTGTGCCAACACTGGCGGAACGCGGCGGTCGGCTTCCCCGCACTGTGGACATATATCTCATACGAATCCCGCGAATGGGATAGCCTTCCTCGCATGACGGAGCATCTTCTGCGGGCCAAAGACCAGCCTCTTACTTTCTCTCTTCGCTTGACGGACCCTGGAAAAGACACCCAGTACTCTGACGTCGGGGAGCTATTGAAGAATCACCTGCCGCAGATAGAACACATAATCCTGCAAGAACGCAATGATCAACTACTTCTGCTGATACTGCTGAGTGGGGGGGTCTACACCCGACGACTTCGATCGCTATCCCTCGATTACAAGAACGATTATCACGTTTGGCGCATGATGAAACCTACCTTTTCTCAACCCGGCATCGGCGTTTTTCCATATCTACATCACTTGGATCTTTGCAGAGTGGCCTTCGACTCATTCGATGCCTTGTTCCCTAAGCTTACGACATTAAGCCTTTCATGCATTCAATTCCCCCGCCCCGGTACCCTCGCGCCAATATCCAGGGGAATCACATCGTTAACTCTCGGCCCATATTTCAACGGCTTGGAACAACACTTTGCTGCCCCGATCATCTTTCCGGCACTAGAGAAACTAGTCGTGAAAGATTTCGGCTACTTCCCACGCGCGATACTTCCGCCCAATCTACGACAACTCGAAATGCTCGACTTCCGGCTGTCCATTTTCAACGATTTTCTCATGGGCTTACCGAGGTCGTGGATTCCTTCGCCCATCAAGTCCTCCGTCGACATCCATATCAAGGACAGTCGGCACGACGATACATGGCGGGCTGAAATTGCTTCCTCCCATGGAATCATATCGGACCTATTTGAGGCTCTTCCAAATGTGCAGAATTTGCGCTTGGATTCATTCAAGCTGGAAATCGTGCAGATGTGGGCAAACACGTTGAGTAGGGGCGAGGGGGACGATACCTCGACATGGCCATGGCCAAATCTGCGATCCATCACGCTCGCCGATGAGGCAGCCCGCGCTGAGATGTTCTTTATGTTGCCGGAGTGGAGGAGAGGGCCGTTTATCCTTGGCCGGCCCAAGGACAACCGTATTATACTACGAGTACCCGATACGGCAAACCAGGTCTCCAGCGGATAACGACGTCTCTTTGGACAAGTGACAGTAGCTTCTTAGACTTTGACATCGGTTGACGAATACATGGATGCTTACACAACTGTGTGGTTTCTGGATCAGTCATTGCCAGGGCTAGCCAATGCAGCCACATTTAACTCTGGTCGGGTCATGATGACAACTATTGTCGTGTATGTGCATGCAGGCAGAACGCCTTCACGGCTGAGAAATTTAGGAAACATTAGGCTATATGCTTAGTTCATTGCCCAGCTTATGCAGCCAGATTCGCCGTGCGGTATACAAGGGTGTCCAACTGAGCATGGCTGGTTAACTAAGTTGAATTTGATAAGTGATATCCGCGTGACGATGCGCCTCAAGATCTCAGTCACAACTTTTGGTGTTCTGTTCAACAAACCATAGCGTAGCGAAGAATAGCTCGTTTTCGGGCGTCCTTGAACGGCCTTCTTCTGGCAGCTGCCGTTTCCTTTTTTGGTTGCATCCTTTTTTGGGATACACAGTTGTGCCGGCGGCATTGATCTTTTGCCAAATCGCCTCTGAGTCTCTGACTCCAGGCTCGAATAGCGTACGCTTTACTTTAAGAGGTCGTTGCAGCGGTCGTGACACTGCTCAAATCGAAGTAAGCACAAGTTCGATCTACTTATAGGAGATTTCTAAATTGGCATCTCACTCGATCATCTGCCAAATTGGTCAACAACTTGACGGATTTGTTTAGCACGCCTGCCCTTATCAACAACTGTGGAATAAACTCGTAAATTTATGAATAGGTTTTCTCAACCGAGGAATATTGTCTTTGAACCCATCAGATAATTACCTATGTGTCTGCCAATACTGTGGCCACCACACGGCACCGTCTCATTGGCTTACTGATACTGACCTCCCGTGAGTCTAACACCCAGGTTGACAGTGACAAATAAAATAGCCATCCACTGAGCAACTGCAGAGCCAAGCGTACTGACGCTAAGCACTACGAACGCTTTTACATATATAGAAATAATATACGTACCACCAACATCAAAGTGATACCCCCCCGGCGCAAATGACCAGACACACAACTTGTGTATCATTTCTCCGAAAATACACCACCGAACACATGGACTGTCATATTCATGAGACGGGAAATTTTCAAGAGACACTGAGCCTCCTAGTACCACTCACACTGGCGCTGGAAGCAGCAAATGATGCCGAAGGATAGTAGCAATTTGATACTGTTGAGCGACAAGTTGACAACTCAAAATTCATAACTTGAGTTGCTGAAGCTTACTAGAGCCCATCGAACTGCGTTTCGGGATGTTGATTATAGACTTGACGTGATATAAGTAATTCCATCAGTAAAATGGCAAACGCGTATTTCGTGTAAAGCATCCATAAGTTCGTGTATCTGCATAAAATCGTGTAAAATTTACAGAGATACACACGCTTGCAAAATTACGGGGCACATAAACCATGTAGAGATGTAATACCAGTGTAAATGTTGTAATTAAAAATATCGAATTTTGAGGCGTATGGTGTACTCCAGGTGTATCGATATAACTTGTATATAAGTGCATAAACCTTGGCCTCACCAAGGGTAGAATCACAGTGAAAGTACTTAGCAGAGATTTAGCGGATGGAGGTCGTAAGTAAGAAAACAGATGCCGCGTGAGGTGAGTAACGCCGCGATGCATAGTATAGTCCTTCGTCGCGCGCGCCTTTGTTGATCATGGCACAGAGAAGAGACAGTCGACTGTCGCACTTAACAACCGGAATTTCACTCATCAAGTATGCACTTGTTTGCCATTTGGGTACCGGGCCGATCATTTGGGCTGTTGTGATGGGAGCCGTTGCCCTTCTCCTAGCCTTCTCTTCTTTCGACGACCATCTGGTTGACAGCTTGTCGTTGTGCCGTACAGGCGCGACGCATCCGATACTATAGGACCGCTAGCTTCCCTCTGGATGCGCACATGGCGGATGGCGGACGAGCCTCAAAATTCAAAGTCCGGAGAATGGCCAAGGGTCATTGGAGAGAACCAGGTGCGTGTCCAGCTGCAGCGCATATCGTGGCTGACGTGGGTCACTAGCGACCTGATACTCAAATTGAAACTTGAATGAAAGGGCGCCGTATGACAGCCCCGACGAGCGTGGGAACGCTCGTCGCTCGCGTCGCTGTTGTTGCTAGGGGAGGTATTATTTGAGGTAAACCCATCCCCCAATCCAACGAATTGCCTCGCATTTGATGGGCTATCTCATCCACCTGACGCCGCGGCCAATATTCCGACGCTGGCTGTTGCGCGCCTAGCACTACCATTTCACCTCTCCATTGCTGAAGATCGCCTCCCTGATGATACCAGTGCATATGCGGTGGTCCGTGCGTGTATGACCGAGGCGGCCCACGATTTGGTACAGTGTATAGCACATTATCTACTATACCTATCCTCTGGACATATGTAGCATATATCGTAGTTTGTTATCGTGTGCAAATTCAGCCTTTTTAACGATGCAGATTTTTGGTGTGTGCATAATCAGTCCGCTGAACTGTAAATGGCCATAAAAATGCTTGTATCCCCGCGTAAAAAATACCTGTAAATGTTGTGTATTCTCTGCGTAAATACAGGTAAATTAGTGTGTAAAAATTACACACACGTATAATCACTTACAGGAACATGCGTATTCGTTACGCGTACTATAACAGTGTAAATACCCTGTAAATGCGTAATTTACACGCTTGCCGTTTTACTGATGTCCTAAAAGTCGATGTATGTACTCTAGAGTCTGTAGAACAGCGGTATGAATGTTTGGTAGCAAAATACTGTATATCCAACTTTGTGTGCGCGCTTTAAGTGGAGAGCTTGAGGAGCGAAAATAGGAAGTTCAAGCAAGCCTCAAGACGTGTCTCTGTATAGCGTATTTATTAGATGTATACTGGATATCAATGGTAGGGAAAGCGCTGAGCATGGGCGAGGGAGACGGTGCTATGAATTGGCCGAATCTGCGGAACATTACGCTTGGCCAATGGCGATGAGGCGGCGCGCGCTGAGATGTTCGATGCGCTGCCAGAGTGGAGGAGGGGGCCGTTTACCCTTGAGTACCCCAAAGACAACCGTATCGTACTACTACCACCCGATAGGAAAGACAGCGCAGCTAATGTATGAGATACGGGCTCGTCCAAGTGACCAACAAATACACGCTTGATTGTTTAAATAATCCAAGGATCCGTGGTTTTTGCTCCATACTGTATTACACGGATGGGTCCAAGTGGGCCGTGTAGATACGCCAGGTGATAAGAGTTAGCTAAAGAGAATCCAATGAACTTTTGGAGTGAGATACGAGCGTACGGTAAAACGGGCTTTCCATGTATGGAACAGAGTTTTGCTGTGCAACTCTCTTTCGAGGGCACACGGGCTCTTGATCTTCGTCTCCATCGTCTCGTGATTGCCCAATTTTTATCGTATAAAAGACATCGTGCTTGTCGTCGTCTTTCCCAAAATCCAAGACTCCATACCTACCGCTGAAGCCTAACAACCCAATCTTCTCTTGTCCAATTCCAAGAATGAACTTCTTCGCCATCTTCACTGTTCTCTTCACGGTCATGGCCTCCGCATCCGCTTCAGCTCTCGACAGGAAGAGGTATGCCCATTCTCATCGTCGAGGACGTCGACAAAAATTCACGATAATATGCGGTTGTATAGCTTCGAAGTCAGTGGCGATATGACTGAGAGCGGTTGCATTTGCTCGGGAGGCTGCCGCGGCGGAACGATTTGCTGCCAGGTCCCGTGCGGCTGCTGCTGAGATAAATCGCCGCCCTGATACGAAGTCAGCATTTCATCTTCAAAGGGCTATGACCGTAAACTAATGCCTCGAATCAGAGTGCATAACAAGCTGGTATACACGTAACTTTCATGTGCAACAGTGTATCCGTTATGTCTCTTGGAGATTTTAGTGTTTTGACCCACATTCCGTGAAGTCGTGAATTGTCTATGGATCGACGTGGGGCAACCCATATCTGAAATCTTACGTACTCTGCCTTTGTTCGGACCCGGTCCGTCTTGCCGGGGCGATCAGGAACTCGGTACGCAGTGCATTCATCTGCCAGCTGGGTGTTCGCAGTCCGAAATATTAGACTATCTCTTCCTCCGTCTTTGGTTTCCGCTAGATCATCGATGACGGGCGCTCTTGCGAAGAAAGCTAGGGATAACCCACTCCAAAGACCTAGCAGCACCAGAGTACACCAAAGAGAGCTCGTCACCCTCATTGGGCACATTGATAACTAGACACTTTCCTCATCGAACCGCCTTGTGTGAAACGCCATTTGTAATTTTTACAAAAACTAAAAATACACCATGTTGCCTTCCATCACATTGTTCTGTCCGCGACCGCGCTATACATACGGCGGGCCAAGCGCTAACAAGAAGTTTGCATGAGGATAGTAGTCAGCTAGATGAACAATGGAACGCACCTTTCCTAAACACGCCCAGGGTAAACTCGACCACCAGAAGGAGCACACCGCCACCAGGCGCCAACCTCAGCACCTTCGGCACAAAGCCCTTGTATAGGGCCGCCGCACCTTCCTCACGGAAGATCGTCGCCAAAGCAGGGTATGTCCAATTGTACTTGGGGACGACGCCTGGGACGCGTGGGGTGCCTTGAATACGCGACTTGACCACATCGAAAGGTGTGTTTATGACTGTGCCGACGAAACCGCCAATAGACCCGGAGATGAAGTTGTTCGTCAATTGTGCTTGAGGTGTCTCCGCCTTGGGCAGCAAGGCGCGAACTTGGAAGATGCAGCCAAAGTAGCCTCCATTCCAGTATAGGTGCCTGTTGCATTGTGAGCTTTTTGGCGAGGGATGCTGCTCGACACACGCACCTCCAGAAAGTGGATTCCATGCCGGCGTAGAGACCTAGTACACCCTCCTTCTTGATGATCTGCTTCACGACATCCATCGGGCCTGCAAAGGTGCTTGACTTGTCCTGGAGCCTGGTGCTGTCAGACTCGTCCATGAAGAATGAAGGCAGACGCACTTGATTTTGACAAGCTCAAAGGGCACAACCACAAAACTCTCTGTTGCACCGGCACTGCAGCCTGTCAAAATAGAGATGGGCTGTGACATCGTCGACTGTCCAAATGCTCCGAGCCAGGTCTTTCCCCAGAAGTCATTGGCGGCGCTGTAAGAGGTCGGGAGCGTCAGCTTGATTCACGGGCACGGGGGCACGGGGACGCATTACAATTTAACCGCACGCTTCGGAGCTTCAAGGAGCAATGGAGGGACGAGGCCTATGGTGTGCACGCGTGAGCATCATGTTGCATCGCGTCATACGTTCCTACTGACCGCGGTAGAGTCGCCCAGCACTGCGGGAGACGATGAGCAAATGATCGCGTGACTGGCAAGAAATGGACGCACCCCTCCTCCTTGATGATGTTCTTGAACGTCCCGAACAGGCCGTGTTGCGCCTTGCCGCGTTCGAGCTGCATACGCGTCTTGACCTTTGGAAGATGGAAAAGGGTTAAAAACCACCGAGAGACGTCGGGGACGGCGTACGCACGACATCTGCCTTAGGATGAGGACAATCGTTCCATGGATCATGCAGGACACGCACCAAGAGGATAGAATGTCAGAATTTCGGAGACACCGGCGATGGCGCCAGCAGCAAAGTTGGCGGCAAAAGGGAGCGCTGCAGAGATAACCGCGATGAGCGGGGCGGGCGACAGACGACAAGGGGGTGACGCGTACGTTTCTTTCCTTCAGACATGGTGGTTCAGAATCAAGAAAGAGTGGTGGGAGGAGATGGGCAAAAGTGGACCTGGAAGGCGGAATCTAGAGCGCATTTAATCCCGCGCATTCCTGTTATTCCGATCGGATATATCGGGAATGTTTTTCCCACGCCGTGCCTGGTGTGAGCCTTGCGGCGACTTGGATACAAAGTATCTATGCCAGATCTATGCAACCAATATGCGACCAGGTTGGATTCTTTTCATTTTCTCATTCGTTCCTACGAGCCCATCTGTCCCTCATAGTTTACTGACCATATTCGAAAATTGGCAGTGAGCTGCAGAGCAACCCTCCTCCTGTTTAGTGCGGGGCACCGTCTTTCCCCGCATTGAAATTACAGCATATTACTCTAATTTCGCTCTCGCATCCCCGGTGTCCAATGCGGCGCGGCATGATCAGCTGAAAGACATGATCGTGGGAAAGCCGCCCTTTGACCTCTTGACCAGAAACATCCATCATCGCCTTCCGGTGGGTTTTAATCCTTCTGCCAATATGCCCGAACGCAAAAGCTCACGGATTTCGGGATTGATTCAAGAAAACAGTACCTCCAGGATGGAGAACACTGTTGAACTGCCCGCAGAAATTCTCTGCGAAATCTTCCATCTGGCCCAAGTACATGTCGCGGCGGAGTTCGTGGACCTCAACCTGGTCGATGACAATGCGCGGCTTGCCATTGCCGTGTCGCAGGTCTGTCAGCATTGGCGAAATGCAGCGCTCGGTTTCGCAGGACTCTGGGTCTACATTCCCTACCAACACCAGCACCACAGGCGCATCCCACAGATCAAAGAGTACATCCTACGGAGCAATGGCCAACCTCTCACACTCTTCCTATCTTTCTCTGATGAAATCGCACCAAAGTGGACGCGTTCGACCTGCGTCTCGCTAGGAAAGGCCTCCGGCAGTGAATGTCTCCCGATGATAGATATCCTGGAAGAGTATCTCGACCAAGCAGAATACATCTGCATCGAAGAACCTCGACCCCGCGCCAGTCTCGTCGTCCTATACGCCCGCAAGCACCCGCGCCTCAAGTCGCTCTCTTTTCGCCGCCCATCCACCTCATCCGAACGTGATTGCGACGTCTTCCTCCCAGCTGCATTCTACGAACCTTTCACCTGCCTCAAATATCTGCACCTCGATAGGGTATCATTCCACCCCGACTCCGTAGTTCTTGCGTCCAATCTCAATAATGTGTCGCTACATGTATCTGGTCTTCTCATGTACACTGCCCTTGCGCCGTCTTCTCGCACCCTCACGTCGCTCACATTGGGCCCGAAGGTACACACTCGCGACGTACCATCACCTAGTCACACAGTTTTCACTGCCCTCAAAACGCTCACATTGGTCAACAACACCTCCTTCTTGCAATGGCTGAACACGCCGAACCTCAAGACGCTCGAGTTATGTTCCTACACCTTTCGGTCTTTCGTCTGTGCACTTTCTGATCTCCGCCCGCGTCAATACGCTAGAACGCCAAAGCTCGAGGTGCTCTCGATTCATCTCATTGAGAATGATGAGAAGAATTGGGTGACGGACAATGACGAGTGGCTGTCTGCGCTTTTCCGTATGCTTCCCACAGTGACTACAGTGCACTGGGACGTCCACCCGACGCGGATACATGTCCTAGAGGCTTGGGCAAGTGCGCTTGGTGGGGTTGCTGACGAAGAGCATGGGGTGAACTGGGCAGAGCTGCGAGAGGTCACGGTGAAGACTGAGGAGGCACGAAAGGCGCTGCTGGGTGCGCTTCCGGATACTAGACAAGACGTCGCTGGTATGATCAAGAGGAAGTAGACTCGCAGACCCCGACTATGTCCATGAAACTTCGGGCGTTGGACAGGCGTGATGGCGAGTGTGTGGCGAGTAGCAGGAGAACGGAGATCCAGGAGAACCGTGTATTTTGGACTTTGTTGTACTCTTGGCAACCAGCAGGCTGGTAATTATCATCCTTGGACTTGAAGCTTGAAGCTTGACCTACCCGTAAGTTCGAGTCGGGCCGGCGTGAATTAAGAGTCGTCAGTTCAAACCAGAACAAGATAAAGTATTCATTTTTCTGGCTGACCATAGACCCGCTGAGTGCGGAGCGCCATCTTTCCCCGCATCGAAATCACATTTACAGTATGTTGCATACCCTAATTCGTTCACGATGTATAGCTATAGAATTGTCGTGTCGCACGATCTCAAGAGAAGTACGTAAATGACCGTGGGAAAGCCGCCCTCGGACCTCTTGACCGGACACCCCCATCATCTCACCCTGGTGGATCGTACTTCTCCTGCTCACTCGACCAGGCGCAAAAGTCAACAAACTCTGGGATCGCATCAGGCAAAAGCACCACCAAGATGGCGAACCCTCTTGAACTGCCCGCCGAATTACTCTGCAAAATATTCCTCCTGGCACAAGTTCACGTCGCGGCGGAGTTCGTGGATCTCAATTTGGTCGAGGAAAATGCGCGGCTTGCTGTTACCGTGTCGCAGGTCTGTCAACATTGGCGCAGTGCGGCGCTCGGTTTCGCAGGACTCTGGGTCTACATCCCCTACCAACACCAGCACCACAAGCGCATCCCACAGATCAAAGAGTACATCGAACGGAGCAGCGGCCAACCGCTCACACTCTCGTTGTTATTATCAGATGAAGTTCCAGCTGCACCAGAGGTGACGCCTTCAACCTTTGACTCGCTAGGGCAGTCCTCCGAGTCTAGCAGCGAGCGCATTCCAGAGATAGATATGCTGTTGCAGCAGCATCTCGAACAAGCTGAATACATTTGTATCGAAGAACCTCAACCGCGCGCCAGTGTCGTCGTCCTATACGCCCACAAGCCTCCATGCCTCAAATCGCTCTCTCTTCGCTGTCGGTCCACATCACTGGATGAACACGAATACTCCATCCTCCTCCCAGCCACATCCTACAAGCCTTTCACCTCGCTCGAATATCTGCACCTCGATGGAATATTGTCCCATCCCGAGTCCGTAGCTCTTGCAAGCAATCTTGACAATCTGTCCCTCCATACTTTCAGATTTCCTCTACACAATACCCTTATACCGTCTGCTTCCACCCTCACGACACTCACCCCGGGTCCGAGGGTACTCACTCTCGTGGAGGGACCATTCCGCCAAGTGGTCTTCTCCGCCCTCAAGACGCTCACACTGGTCAACAACCCTCATTTTATGAAATGGCTGGACACGCCGAATCTCCACACGCTCAACATGCGCTCGTTCACCTATTCGAATTTCGTTCGCGCGTTGACCACTCTTATCATTCCTCAAGAAACGACAATGCCAAAGGTGGAGGTGCTCTTCGTCCAGCTCATTGAGAACAACGACAGAGACCCCATGATGATCGGTCATCCGTGGATTACTCCTGACGTGTGGATGAGCGGGCTCTGTGTTGCGCTGCCAAAGGTCATCACGGTGCACTGGGACGTCCATTCAACGCGGATACATGTTCTGCAAACCTGGGCAGGCATGCTCGCGAAGTATGGGACGAGGTGGGCAGAGCTACGTGAAGTGATAGTCAACTCCGAGGATGCACAAAAGGCCGTGCTGAGAGCGCTTCAGGGTAGTAGGAAAGACCTCGCTGGCGCCATCAAGATCCAGTAGAACTATGCGGCGAGCAGGCTAGGTCCATGAAACTTCGGGCGTTGGAAAAACGCGATGGCGAGTAATCGGAGCGTGGACGTACATGAAATCGTGTATTCTAGAACTTGTCGTACTATAGCCCACCAGCAGCCTGGTCATTGTCTTGAATTGTCACTTTGTACTTCTAACTTGCAATTGGAGTCGGGCCGACATAAATTCGAAGTCGTCAGTTCGAACCGCAATGAAAACGTATCTATTTCCGGCAGTCCTTAGATATATATCTCTCGTGCTGTAGTGTGCTCACGAGTTGGTCCTGTGTACATATATGTATTTTATCAAAAAGCTCCATCTGACGAATCTCAGGGGTCACCGAATACCAATCGCGGTGTTATTGATTTATGCCTTGAGGCCGCTTATTTGAGCGCTTCTTTTCTGTTGAGTCCAGGGGCCCTTTGAAAGTAGCGAGCTGAGCACTGAGTCCTCAAGTATATTGAAATTGGCGCTGAACTTCCATTCAATTACAAAGGTGGCATGGTTTAGGGCTGTTCTGACATTGAGATTGAGCTCCCACAATTGACCTAGAGTCTAGACTTATGATGCGCGTTAATGTAAAGTGCTGTATATTGCTTCAGACCAATACATATGCCTTGTTTTTTGACAAAGTTTTACGTTGAATATTATCGCGGAGCAAAGCATCGCGCTTCTGCGCGTAGTAGCCTGGAGTCCGATCGAAACCATCGAATGAATAGATGTGAAGACTTGGAGTAGCGTCAGTGCTGTACTGTCGTATGTATGATACTAAGACATATTTAAGCTATTTTATATTAGTTTTAGCATGCACTATTCCTGTTTCGGTGCCTGCCCTACCGTGTGAAAGTATTTCGCGTGGGACTGTCGTCGCTTTTGTGCAAAGGTTTGCGTCGCATTTAAGCGCTGAAATATTCCACCTCAGCTATTCAGAGTGAATGAAAACCTACAGTCTTCTCAATAATGTATTCCAAACAGATCGGAGCGTTTGAATTCTCATGGGAAGCACTGGGCCGGTGGTGAGCACCAGACGGAAGAGTGTTCTGTACAGCAAATCGCATACATCTGCGCCGATGAGTTGTACACATTTGAAACGACAGAAACTCATGGGTTCTCCCATAAGAGACGCCACTGATTTTCTCGACCTTCGAAATCCGCTTCTGTTCCTCAATACCAATATGGCTTCCCTCGGGGCTATTTGGACTTATGTTACCGATTATCGACTTGTTGAGTATCCGATCACTCGTGGTATGTGCTTTATCGGCGCCGTCAGTTGCTTTCGTACGCCTGACAAATCACAATATAGCCAACACATCGCACCGGCCGAGCTTGTGTGCCCTTGGAGTTCTCATCTTATCCAGCGTGCTTATCACATTGATCAACAGTATGTTCATAACTTGTCCATCGACTACCACTGCATCTGATTGTTATCTCTCAAGTCCCACTTGCTGCTTACGACCGCGTCTCTGAGCTCACCTACTTTCCTTACCACACCGATCCGACAAACAAGTTGTGGGACCGAATGCCCTCCATTCTCAAACAGGACGTCGATGTCTCCCAAGCATTTACACCGCAGACCATTGTCGTCGGTGATCAACTTTCTGTGAATGGATCAATCTACAAATATCGAGTCGACGATGTCAAGGTCATAGGGTGTAACGGTACGACGGCCTCTGTCTCGTCGTTCACGTACTCGAATAACGACCTCTCAACTTCGTGTGATGTGGTGACTATTTCTCATATTGATCTTTGACCAGCGGGTCTTATAGTACCTGCTATGTAGGCTGAAGTTCGCCTTCGTTGGACCGCATCTCGGCCAGAGGGTTGGGAGTATCGGTCCCTGGACAGTAACTCGTCTTCGGATACTAGCTGGCAGATCTTAGCATTCGATAGTTTTGGTCTCAGGGTGTGTGAATTGTCTACAGCCATCCGAAGCGCTCACCAACTCGTGCATACCCAAGGCAACTGTAGAATGTTGGAGTCCTGTCAACTACACCTTGATTTTCGATACCGCAGATACTCTCGCCCGAAGCCAAATCAACCTGCAAGATATCTGGCGGCCAGAGTTGTATGAGTTGCGTACTGCTATGTAAGTGATAGCGTGCGCATACCTGGAATCACGAACTGAAGGTTCAAAGGCAAGGCGCTCTTGCAAATCTATCCGCCACCGCGTTCAACGAGTCTAGCAGCGAGTCGGACAGGGTATACCTCGATCCATGCTGCGACTGCGATCTAGAGGATCGTACTGAGTCTTGGAAGACTCCCAGCCTGAGTAGTAGGTCCCCGTGTGGATCTCGCGCCGTCCAGTTTCTGCACGACTCCAACCATGCCGAAGGGTTTCCTGTCGGACTCCTTGGGATGGTGGACCCTGATATCGTGAACTCCTTTCGAAAGGTTGCTCTTTTGTTCTACCACAGCGTCCGACTCGACTTGGGCATAATCGAGCCGAACCTCATTTTCTTGTCCCCGGAGCTCATGCGGGAGGCAGTAGGCGACGACGTCCTCATGCCGTTTGTCGCGGGAGGGCCGATGGCACGGATGAGAGTCGAAGAAGCGGTTCCCCAATGGCAGCAAGACATACAACAGATGAACGATACCCTTCACGCTCCGGCATTCTCGTACCTTCATCCGGTTTGGCATCGAAAACCGCTTGCGTCTGCTATTGTCAGCGTCTACACCGCAACATTCACGATGGTGTCCTTGATATGGGCGGCAATCCGTCATGTCTCTACAGCCATAGTCAATATTCTCCGTGAGTCTGTCGAGAAATTTCGTGTGAGATCATGCACTGACCAACAACGCCTTCAAGACCCCAATTACACGAAGTCATGCTCGGGATGCGACCAGTTGGAAAATCGACTTCGCGAGCAAGACCACCACCTGGTCGCTTATGACCGTCGTATTCGTTTGATGGAATCCCGACTTCAGTTCAACACCCCTTCTGTGGAAGGGGATGGTTTACAACTGACCAACTTCCTGGAGAAGCGCCGTAAGGCTATTGAGTCCACCGGGCACGGCAGACCACTTACCTCATTGCATAGGTATATTCAGCAGCGATAGCGCCAGCACATTGAGAACGATGGTCAACTCGCCAGAGTATGTCAGCCTTCTGCATAGCGTGAGCGGGGGGTTCAAGGCAGTCGACGCTGAGAACGAGGACGTGTATGACTATACCGAGAGTGGCAATGCATAAGGAAAGGACTTGGGCTCCTTATTTAATTATTTCGGCCTCGTTTGTTTATTTGTGCCCTTATGTACGCCGGCCGCTCAAATTGTAAACTATGTCTTCCCGAATGCCAGGCGTTCACCGCGCGTGTCCCTTGCCTCCCAGGCCCGAAATAAGTCGAAAATCGGTTTTCATGCACCTTAAAATTGGGGCCAAAGGTGTTGATTGAAATAATTGGTGTGCCAGGGGATTCTGGATGTTGATGGTAAAAAGGCTAAAAGCGCCGGGCTCGGCGAATTCGGCCCGGTTCTGGAATTGCTCGTCACAGCCTGGTCACGACTCTCAACTCTCAACTGAATGTTAAATCCATAGCAGCATTTCAGCCCGTGGCACTCAGTTTTCTGGAAATTCACCGATGCGTAAACCGTAGTGGTCGCCACTGGTCATAGGGGTGGCCCGGGGCGATAGTGGTGGTCACGCGCCGCTGCTCTCTACTGAACCACCAGTACCAGCGTCCGTAGCATCCTTGGCACCAGCGAAAACAACTTTCACTCATTTTACCTCTCCAGATTCTTCATCTCTCCCTTACGCCATTATGCCACCACATGCACAAGGGCTTCGCTTCCATCGCTGTATCCTTCCTGTTGTTCTGGGACTCTCCTCGCTCCTACTAGCCAATGCCGCGCCTTTCCACGCATCCATGGATACCGAATACCCACCACTATACTCGATTTCAATATCGACGACGCCCCACGGCTTTACCGCACCCGCGCGAGGATGGAACTCGTTTGGAATGCAGGCCAACCCCCGCGTCAATCCATCCTGGCGCTTCGACCAAGAGCACATTCTCGAGCAATGCGATTCATTAATTGGACCTCTGTCAGATGCTGGATACATCTACTGCAGCGTAGACTCCGGCTGGTCAGTGGGAGACCACGGTGACAAGCACGGGCGCATCATCTGGGATAAGCGGTTGTTCGACATTCCCGCGCTCGCAAACCATCTCCACAAGCGAGGTATGCTTCATATCATCATGGCTCTTCATCCATGTTCTAATTTTGTAGGGCTACGGCTCGGGCTGTATGTCGTCCCAGGTGCATTCATAGCAGACGCGCACAAGACAATATACGGCACGGACATCACCATAGCAGATGCCTGCTCGGGCGACAATGGGCTTGGTCGCTGTAACTGGAACTTCACGGTCGATGGCCCACAGCAATGGCACGACAGTGTTGTACAACAGTTCGCCGACTGGTTCGTGGTCCCCACAGGCTGTACGCGCAATATTTAGTTCGAGTTACTGAGGCGTCCTGTGCTATAGGGGCGTAGACTTGATCAAGCTCGACTACATTACACCTGGCTCACCCGAGCACGGCGTCAACCTGCCTGAAGATACATCGAAGGAGGTCATCGCATACCACCGCGCCATTGCAAAGACAGGACGACCAATGCGACTCGACATCAGCTGGAAAGTCGAGCGGAAACTGGAATATTTCGACATTTGGTCGACTCATGCGGATACCCTTCGTACAGACCAGGACATCAACAACGCCGGGGAACGCAAATTCATTCGATGGAGGACTGTGCAGCGCGCTATCGACAACTACCGCCAATACATCTCGGCTCATTCACATCGAGACGAAGTCCTGACCATTTATCCCGACCTGGACAGTCTGTACGTCGGGAACACGCCCAAAATCAACGGTGTATCGGACGATGAACGCTTCTCTATCATGAGCCACTGGATAGCCTCTGGGTCCAATCTAATGATTGGCAGCGACCTGACGAACCTTGACTGTGCGTGCATTCTGGCCATTGTCTCCTTCATTCTGATGGCCAACAGATACCGGTCGGAGCATACTGACCAACAAGGATGCGATAGCGGTGGCAGACTTCGCGGCAACATACCCAATACGACCACGGAATCCGGGCACGGGCATGACCCATGCAAAGCAGCTTCAGGCGTGGATCGGCGGCCCCGCACCATGGGGCGAGGTAGTTGTTCTCCTCGCCAACTACGGGCCAGACCGAGGGGAGGGCGGTTTCCAGTCGTGGATGTATGGCCCGCGGAATGTGTCTGTCACCTGGGCCGACTTGGGCTTGACGGGGTCGTTCATGGTGAGAGACGTTTGGAAGGAGGTGGAGCTGGGGGGAGTCGGTGACGGTTTCAATGTCACATTGCGGGAGGGCGAGAGCCTACTACTGAGGATGATTGTGGTGGGTGCACCCGAAAGATACGAGGACAACTGGACACAACAGGAAGTCTTGGATTTCTGATCGTACTGACTCTTGTAAAATGGCTTTATAGGCAATGTACATTAAGTATCACAGCAATCACGATTCTCACGCCGCCAAACCCTCTGCGTGGCTCAAATATTCATCTTTGGTACGTAGTGAGTTATTGTTTCTGGACTGCATCAGAATAGCATACCTGTTTCCCATCTCCTTCGAACATGCTAGCAGATGGGTCCCTCAGACCGTAATGCACAAATGGCATCCAACGTAAAAATTCCCTCTCTCCCACCTTCTCCCTCAAGGCTTGGACAGCTTTGTGCAGCGCATAAGCTGTATCCAGCTTTCCCGTCGCCTTCTGTTTCTGCAGCAAGGTCCCATAGAACACATCCGCAACAAGCGGCGCCGCGGAGTCCTCAATCGACCACAGTGTCCCGACGACAGTCTTGTATCCCGCCGCGAGCATGCCTGCAGCAAGGTGCACGGCCTCGTTTGGAACGTTGCTATCGCCCATCGCTGTCTCACAAGCCGAGAGAAACGCCATCTCGGCGTTTGGTAGATTGGCTTCCATCAGCTTGGAGAGCGTAAGACGTCCATCGTGCAGTAAAAGGGCGCTGTCGAGTGGCTCGGCGGCGTTCAGGAGGCCATGGCAGGCTAGGTGCACCCATGAATGGCGCTGCAACGCATCCATAACACTTGATACTGTTCCAGCCGCTCCTTTGAGTAGGGTGAAGTCACTCGCAGGGATGTGGGCACGAATGTTCGCTGCTTCAGTGATCGTACCGCGCAACGCGCGCATGTTAGAGCTCGCTGACGAGTCTGGCTGTATCACGACGCATATCTTGGCCTCCTTGCTGGCTTGCGCTTGAGATGGGCCACGGGGCAAAAGGGAAGAGAGTGTGGGAGTGTACGATGATACTATCCGGTTGAATGCCTTCGTTGCGTCGTCCGCCGAGTCGTATAGCCCAGCTGCATGGAGAGGAAGGAATGAGAGGTCGTCGGATGTACACCAAGTGATACGAAGGAGCCCGTCTTCAATGATACCAATCGTTCTAATCGCGTCGAGTATTGGTTTCACGATTCGATTCCACATCTCTCTGAGAATGAAGAGAATGACGGCCTCTTGAAGTTCCTTGTCCCCGTCTCCAGAACCAAAAGGTGATTGGTAACCGGCTTTTTCCCATTGAGCTACATGGCGGCAATGAAAACCCAGTAGTGATTTCCAGAACTTGCAAACTGTCGGAGAGAGTTCGGGAAGGGGTATATGATGAAGGGCGTTTCCTGCGGATGTCCCGTGATGAGGCAGCAGGAGCGCGCTACAGCTCATCGAATGCACATTGATACATACGACGAGAGTCTCGCGAGCAGCGGATTTGAGCTCCTCAAATTCTTTTGGGCGTAAGAAGCTCTTGAACCCAGGCAACTTCCGAATTTCCTCAACGCGGGCTTTGTACTCTGTAGCCAGCTGCCGATGGGAGACTGCTCCCTCGAGGCTTGAGTGCATGTTGCCTTCGTTGACGGTGTCGGGAAGCGCCTCCCGTCTAGTGGTACGCTCAAGGTCAACAGCCACTTGGGCAAGAGTTTTTGCGTGCTCGGGGTATGCGTCGTACAGCTCATTGTATGGCGCGCGGGGGTTTTGGTCCTGGCTCCAAACAATGGCACGTCCGGCTGGATCAAAGTAAACATCATTAGATTGTTCGACACCCAATAAAACAAATACCTTCGAACCATTCCAAGGCCAACGTATCTCTTCCTGCTTCAAGAGCAATCGCAACGGCTCGGCCCACCTCGTCCTCGACGTTCGACATCTCTTCGCTCCTCTGAGACAATGCATGCCCAACCCATCCAATCTCTGAAAGCAACACCAATATGCGGGCATGCACATTGACGCACAGATCGCTGGTTCGTGTTCTCAATCCGGGAGCGGCGTCCACAATGACACGGGCTAGTAATCGTGCGGCCCTCAGCGACTCTGTTGGAGATCCGTTCGTAAATGCCGCACGGTGAAGGGCTCCGGCAATCCCTTCGAGATCAGGGTCATTTATGTGCGGGAAAGTGCCCAAGCGCATTTTCTCCTCCAAACGCTCGAGGTATGACTCTCCAAGCGTGCGGAGCATGGCGATCTTGCGAGGGTGGTCGTCTGGTGTAAGCTCTAGAGCGCGACGTCGGAACGCTATTGCCCTATCCAAGTCATCCAACATGTTTGTCTCTCCAAACCGAGCCATCAGACACACACCCAAATTCTCAAAGGATCCAGTCAAATCAGGTCCGCTTCCAGGCTGCTGTGTGACAGAAGCCATTTCCGCCGGTTTTCTTGCCACGTTGCCCAAAGCCAGATCTACGGCGCCTTGCTGCACTGCTAGGACTCTGTCGATGTCTTCCATGCGCTGGGTTTGCTTCAAGTGTAGCCTCAGAGAAGCAGAACGGCCATTCATATACATACGCAGGGGAAAGGCGGGATCTTCGACTGGAGTCAGTCGAATGGCGCGTTCTTGGATGCTAAGAGCCATTTCTAGACTCTCTAAGTCGCCCAGGAGAGTGAAGCGCCGGTGGAAACAAGTAACAATGCTATCCAGCCGCGGCAAATAGTCTGGGTGACTGCGCGTGGTAAGATCTGCAGCTCGCTGACCTGCTTCAATCGCCGAGTCGATATCTTGAGCATGACCTGAATGGATAAATCGAGCTCGGAGCGAGCGTTCCAGGCAGCTTAACTGCTGCGGTAGAAGCTGGTCGCCTGGAGTCATGAACTCCACGACGTGGCGAAGAGCACGTATTGCATTATTCAGGTCTGCAATGTCACCAATGTTATCAACACCTTCGAATCGGCTGTACAGAGAGTTTCCATATCCAGCCAGGAAATTGAGGTGGCTGGGATGGCTTTCTGAAAGCTCGACGGCTTGCTGATGGGCTGTGACTGACTTGTTGATGTCTTCACGGTTGCCAAATTGGTAGAAGCGCAGGCAGAATGCGTATCCGAGGTGCGAAAGGCAATCCGGCAGAAATGGATCATCCTCCTCCCTCCATTTCGCTGCTTCGTGGAGCAGGTCAATAGCTTCGTCCATGTTATCGGAGGGACTAAAATTCCAAGCACGCACGACGAGGCGAATCCCGATCTCGTCTGGCAAAACCGCGTGCATAGTCCCATCGGGGCCAGAAAGCTTCAATGCCAGGCGAAAAGTTTCTATGGAGCACTCAAGGTCCTCCTTTTTCTCGGGCACCGCAGGGCGGCGATCGAGGAGAGCCTCCGAATATGCGACCACAATAGGGCCTCTGAATGGGTTGCCGTTTGACATGTTCTCGAGATCCGTAGCCTGACATAAAATGAGCCATAGGCAGAAGTGGAGGACAATGCCCAGATACCATCTCATCCAGCTGACGCGCAAGATCACTGTCGATGTTCTCCGGCTCCGTAGCCTGATAAAAAATAAGTTATCCGCGAAAATAAGGGTAGCTAATCAAGTACCATATCCTTCGGACGTATGAGGTCCTCGACCTGATGAAGAATGAGCCATCGACAGAAATGGAGGACAACGAGTGAATACCATATCATCCAATCGACGTGTAAGCTCGGGTTCCATCGACATCAGCTGTCCATCCCCTTTCGACATTCTCGTAGACGGGTCCCTGAGACCGTAGTGCACAAATGGCATCCAGCGCACAAATTCTCTCTCTCCCATTTTCTTCCTCAATGCTTCAACAGCTTTGTGCAGCGCATACGCTGTGTCAAGCTTTCCCGTCATCTTCAACTCCTGTAGCAGGGTCCCATAGAACACATCCGCAACAAGCGGCGCCTCATAGTCCCCAATTGACCATAGCGTCCCGACGACAGTCTTATATCCCGCCGCGAGCATGCCTGCAGCAAGGTGTACGGCCTCGTTCGGGACATTGTTGTCGCCCATTGCTGTCTCGCAGGCTGAGAGAAAAGCGAGCTCGGCGTGAGGCAACTTGGTCTCCATCAGCTTGGAGAGCGTTAGGTGGTCGTCGTGCAGTAAAAGAGCGCTCTCAAGTGGCTCGGCGGCATTTTGCACGCCGTGACAGGCAAGATGCACCCACGGATGGTGCTGCATAGCATCCAGAACACTCGATACCGTTCCGGCCGCTCCTTCGAGTAAGGTAAAATCGTTCGCAGGAATGTGGGCGCGAATGTTAGCTGCTTCGTTGATTGTGCCGCCCAACGCGGGCTTCGTGGGGCTGGCGAGTGGTGAGTTTGGTTGAATCACAACGGCAATCTTGCCAGCCCCATTTCCGCCTGCTCCAGTTCCAGGCCCGCCGCGGGGCAATATGGAGGAGAGTGTGGGAGTGTATGATGATACTATCCGGTTGAACGCCTTCGTTGTGTCGTCCCCCGAGTCGTACAGCCCAGCGGCATGGAGAGGAAGGAAGGAAAGGTCATCGGATGTACACCAAGTGATACGATGAAGCCCTTCTCCCGGGATGCCAATCCCTTCAATCGCGTCGAGTACCGGTTTCACGACCCAATTCCACATCTCTCCAAGAAGGCAGACAATGTCCGCCCCCAAATCGAAAGGTGATTGGTGACCAGCCCTGGCCTGTCGACCTCCACAGCGACGCTGAGCGTCTAGTGACGATTTCCAGCGCGCGCAATCCTCGAAAGAAAGGTCAGGAAGGGGTACATGATGAACGGCATTTCCCGTTGATGCCTCTTGTTGAGACAGCAGGAGTGCGCTACAACTTGTCCAATGTACATTGATGCAGACAACAAAGGTGTCGTGAGCAGCGGTCTTCAACTCCTCGGTTCCTCTAGGACTTAAGAAGCTGTTAAACCCAGGCAGCTCCCGAATTTCGTCTAGAAGGGCCTTGTACCTAGTGGCCAGGCGGCGATGCGAGACTGCTCGCTCCTCGAGCTCTCTCATGTGCATGTCGCCTTCGAAGTGCGGGGAGTCGACAAGCTCTTCTCGTCTGGCGGCACGCTCAAGGTCAGCAGCCACTTGTGCAAGATTTTTCGCGAGCTCTGGATACAAGTAGAACAACTCGTCGTTCGGCGCACGAAGGTTCTGGACCTGGCTCCAAACAATGGCACGTCCACCTGGATATGAACGATCTTGACTTAGATGTTGTTCGAGGCCGAGGGAAACTATAGTACGTACCTTCGAACCACTCCAAAGCCAACGTAGTTTCCCCGAATTCCAGCGCAGCCGCAACAGCCATGCCCACAGCGTCCTTGACTTTCGACATCTCTTCGTACCTCCGAGGCAATGCATGTCCGACCCATGCAACCTCTGGAATTAGAATCTTCAGTATGTGATCGTGGACGTCCAGAATCGGTTTTTGCAGTTCCACAAATGGACATTCGCTGGCCAAAGTGACGAGCTGACGAGCTGCACTCAGGGAATCCGAAGGAGATCCCTTCGTAAATGCTGCACGTGCAAGCACATTGAGCAGCTCTCCGAAGTCGCTCCACACCTCTCTTAGGTCGCTGGGGGAAATAGATGTCGGCAACTCTGACGCGCACCATTGTAGCATGTGTTCTCCATATGAGCCCGCAAGGCTGACAAGGCGCATTACGGCCCCCTCGCGAGAGTAGTTGCCCGACATCAGCTCTACAGCGCGTCTTTGGATTGCTATCGCCCTCTCTATGTCCGCCTTTGCCCGCGTTTCCCGAAAGCGGGCTACCAAAGACTGGCCCAAATTGTCGAGGAGCACAGGAAGTTGGTACTCGCTTTCGGGAGCCAGGTCTGCAGCTTTGGAATGCGCTGCTACCGCGTCCTCTAAGCACTCGAGGCTCCTGGTATGTTTGTACTGCTCTCTGCGCGCGTTCCCATAGTTCACTAGGCATCCTGGTAGCGATGGATCACCTTCGGGAGTAAGTTCGATTGCCCGTTTAAGTGCTGCCACAGCGTCCTCTATGTCTGTGATGTCCCCAGTGCGCCCGAACCGCTTATCGAGGGCCGCCCCAAGAGCACAGAGGCACTCTCGGAGCCAGGCCGGGTTCCGAGCCGCAGTAAGTTCAACTGCGCGCTGTCGCATTGCAATAGTCTCGTGGATGTCCGGAAGGTCACCGATGCGCTCAAAGCGATGTTGAAGTAAGTCCGCAAGAATGACCAGGGAGCGACTCAGGTCTTCGTGGTCCCTCGGCGTGAGGTCGACTGCTTGGCGCAATAGGATGATTCCCCGCTCTATATCGTCGAGACTATCGGTGTATCGAATTCGTGCCCAGAAGCAAGCACCGAGATCAGTCAGACGAGCGGGACGGTCGAGAGCTCCGACTGGAGTGAGATCGACTATGAGCTGTCGTGCAGAAATGCATCCCTCGAGATCTGCACGCTCTCTACTCTTTTCGAAACGATGCCAAAAGCTCATTCCAAGGCTTTGCAGCATTAATTTGAAGTTTGGATGTTCGTCAGAGGCCAGAGCCATAGCGCGTTTCTGCATTGACAAGGCCTTGTCGATATCCTCAAGGCGCTGGGTTTTTTCAAAGAGTGACCTCAGAGCAGCAGAAAGGTCGTGTAGAAGCCAAGGAAGTTTGAAATTTCCGACCGGAGTAAGGTCTACTGTGCGCTGTAGCGCAGAAATGGCTTCCTTGAGATCTCCAAGTTCTCCACCTCTTTCGTACCTCTCGCGATAGCACACCCCGAGATTCTGCAAGAATGTTGGAAAGCGCGGATGGTCATCGGAAGCCACAGCCACGACGCGTTTTTGTAATGCCAATGCCTTGTCAATATCCTCGAGGCGTTGGGTGTTTCTAAAGTGCGCCATCAGAGCAGCCACAAGGTCGTTCAGATGCACGGGAAGGTCGGGAGCTCCAACTGGAGTGATATCGACTACACGCTGTTGTGCAGAGACCCATCCCACGAGATCTCCAAGTTCTCCGCTTTTCTTGAATCGAGTGCAATAACAATCTCCAAGATTATGCAGAAACAATGGAAGGTACGGATGATCGTCAGAGGTCAGAGCCACGGCGCGTTTCTGCACGTACAAAGCCTTGTCGATATCCTCCAGGCGCTGGGTTTCACGGAAGCGTGATCGCAGAGAATGAGAAAGGTCGGTCAGACGCTCTGCAGGGTGGGGACCTCCGATCGGAGAATGTTCTGCGGCACGTTCGTGAGCGCTGACAGCTTCTTCCAGATATTCTAAGCCGCCAAATCGCATGAAACGTTCGGATAAGAGTGTTCCAACGCTATCCAGCCGTTGCGGATAGTCGGGGTCGCCAGGCGTTGTGAGATCTGCAGCTCGCTGGCTTGCTTCAATGGCTGCGTCGATATCTTGAACATGTCCGCAATGGTTGAATCGATCATGGTGCAAGGCCTGCAGAGCGTCTAGACGATGCGCTAGATCCGGCGCGCCTGAAGTTGGCATAATATCCATGGCCTGGCGATGAGCGCGTATCGCATTATCCAGGTCTACGATATCCCCGAAAACTTTAAACCGTCTGTGAAGAGATCGACTAAGACAGAAGAGGCCGGTGGGATGAGGGCGTTCAATGAGTTCGACGGCGCGCTGATGCAGCGTAACTGCCTTTTCGAGATCTTCAGGATTTCCGCCCGACTGGTCGAAGCGCAGCCTGTATGCATTTCCGAAGTTGGAAAAAAGATAAGGGAGCATGAATGGATTATCTTTCTCTGCCCGTTCCACTGCACTTTGATACAATCGAACGGCCTCTTCGATACCGTTGGAGATACCGAACCGTTCTGCGCGCCTGAGGAGTCCCGTTCCGATGTGATCCAACAAAGGCACAGCCATAAGTCCATCAGGTGGAGAGAGACGCAACGCGCGACGGGCAACCTTTATAGAGCGTTCAAGGTCCTCCCTCGACCCAGTGGCCTCGAATCGGTCAAAGAGCATTTTCGCATATGCAGTTACGAGGGAGACACTATTTGGGTCATCGTCCAGCATGCTCTCTTTCTGGGCCTGATACAAAATCAGTCATTCGCAGAAATGGGAGTGCGCGCCCAAATACCTCCTTTTCTTGAGCACGACGCAAGAGACCTCTGGCCTAATACAAGATGAGTCTCCGCCAGAAAGGAAGGTACATGCCCAAATACCATGTCATCCACTTGACTTTCGAAAAAACTGGTCATCCTGCTCCCGAGCTCCGTATTCTAACACAAAATGAGCCACCAGCAGAAACGAAGTATATGCCCAAATACTTTTTGACCCATTCGACGTTCAAGATCGCTGTCCGACAAGTTCTCGCGCGCTGGAACCTGAGACAAGATGAGCTGTTGGCAGGAATGGAAATATACGCCCAAATACCGGATCGTCCGATTGACGTTCATAATACTCCTCAATGCTCTTTAAGAGCTGACACAGAATGAGCCACCACCGCCAATAGAGGAATACACTCAAATACCGTATAGCTCAGCACTTTGTACTCTATAGCTGCCTGATACGAAGTGAGCAATCGGCAGGAAGAGATATACATGCCCAAGTACCAGGTCAGCGTCCACGGAATCGCTGTTCATGATGGTGAAAGGCAGAGTGCAGAAAGTCCCCTAGGAGCCATGTCATGGCGCTACGCTGGCGGGCGCTAAGCCAACTCATCGCCTGACATGAGCACCGCAGTTAATCGATGTGACTTCACTCTGAGAACAAACACAAATGTGAAGGATGGAATGCACGACATAGCTTCTCAACCGAACAGCAAGTGAGTATTATTATCATACATTTGAATAAGCTATCATACCCTCAAAATGAGCGCCCGGAGTCTCATGTTGTCGCAGCAGCATCGCTCCGTTGTGGCACAACCCGCTCGAAGCTTGGCGCAGGCTGCTGTTCTGTCGGCGACGAAGTTGACTGATAGAGATGTTGTCCACCATACGACGCTGCATGTCGTCCTCCACCAAACGAGTACGCGCCATAAGCAGCAGCTGCGCCGTATGGCGTCGTCCTCGAGGCGTGATGTGATGCTCCCCCATACGGCGCTGACAACCCATTCCAATATCCGGTAGATGAACCCCAGGGCCCGCTGGCCCCGACGGCTGTGCAGGCGGTGCAATAAACGTCCTCGGCTCGCGAGACCCTGCCTACGGTATAGGTTGACCATGGGCGACGAGCTCGGCCTTTTCCCGCGCGGAGAGGACATGTTTCTTCGGCGGTGCCTCTCTGCCTACGATCCCGACCACTGTCTCCCAGCTGAAGATACGCTTGATGAAATTGCCTTCAGCGTCCTTGCTTCGACGGACTCCCCCGCTTCGAGCGCGCGCGCCATGCTGACCTCGAACTGCCGCCGCTTGAAGGCCGAAGCTTGATGAATGAACCGATGTTGAGTATTATCTCCCTCGTCTTGCCTGCCTCTCCAGGCGCCGCTATTCAAAGTTCGCCTGGCCATGTTGTCAATAAAATTGGAATAGAGAAACCCGGGTATACGCACAGGGTTATGTTGCGCACACAAAATCTCAACGTCCGTCTTCCTAATGACTTTCAAAATCTCATCCTTCCCACCCGTCTCGTCGCGCATCACGACTTCGTTCTCCGTTGTCCCCGTCACCCGCCAACCAACCCCATTCTGCCAGTTCTTCGCACACGGAACATGGAATCCTTTCGGGCACTTCCCACGGCCACACTGTATAGGTGCACTGCGTCCCTTCAGCCCACACGTATTGCACTTCTACATCATGTTCAGCGAAATGCCCAAAGAAAGTCAGCAATACGCACCAGTTTCCGGCGGTCCTTGGACTCAACCCCCCACACACAACGTCCTGCCCTTGCTCATTCTCGCCACCAGCAACACGGTCCACCCATGTCTCCGGCACAGAATCGGCGCATCCCAAATGCGCCAACCACTTTGACGGGTTCCCCGCGGCGTCAATGGCCTCCTTGATACTATGGAGGATGCAGCAGGCAGCAAGTCGTCCAAGGTGCCCGATACGCACAGGCAGCACCAATACGGTCGAGCCTTTGGCGTTGACTGCGAAGATAGTCGAAGGGTGAGTTTCGGAATTGATGGCGGGGCGTAGGCGACAGAAATGCCGAGTGGTGTCGTCCGCGCCCTCTTCGACGATGCCGATGAACTGCCAGGCTGACCATTCCCTGCCATCTCCAGACATGAGAGTGTGCGTACTCGCGGTTCTGGCGGTGGTAGTTCTGGCGCAACGCCTCTACGGACAAGTGCCCGCGCGGACGGTGGTAGAGGTCGAGGTACTGGCCTGATTTCCATATCGCAGTCGCGGTCCTCAAGCAAGGTTTGAGGTCGATGCGCACACTGGAAGCCCAAGAATAAACAAGGATGGACGAGCCGTGAAGTGGTCAACGTACCTATCTGATACGCATACATTCACACGCCTTGGCTACATGTACCCAGTTGTCCAATGCAGTTCAGTATCGTCTAACACGCTGGCTTCCACATTATCCTTGACCGTGTCAAGAAGGTCGACGGGTAGCACATGAGTTCTTCTAGGACATAGCCAATTGTTCATGCCGCAGGGACCGAGCAGGACCCCTGGTATCCGTTGGCATTAGGCCTAAAGAGTCTCAGCCCTGTCCAATCAGCATAGCCAAGAAACTCACCTTCACACTGGGTCTGCTCAAATGGCTTTGAGCGAGAAGGGCTTTCCGCCAGCAGAGGCATTTGGCGAGCTATTCGCCCTATGTGCGTGTTAGTGACAATCACACTACATCCGGAAAGGTGGAGGGAAGCAAGTTGTACCACGCTGGGCAGCCGAACCGTACAGAGAGGTGGACAGGAGGAAGACTCGGACATCAATGCATCACACACCATTTTGCGGGAGGTATGACCTTCACGATTCCACAGTTCAATCTCCAGCATCGCGTCGATGCACTTTCAAAGCCTGTGAGCTCCTCGGGTTGAATACTGGGCATCCGCGCGCTGGAAGAGCAATTTCCTCTGGGTCGATGGCAGCTCTGGCGCCGGAGGCCAGTCGTCTTTTTTCTCGGCTCGCAGGTAATTCCACTTCGCGCAGATAACTGTCCAGGTTCGCAGCAAAACTTGCAATCGTAGCGTATCTTTGCCTGAGAGCACTCGCGTTGATTATAATACCAACTTGTCGCGGATGATGACGGTGAAAAGGCTGGAGTACCGGAAAATTCGGCCCGGTCCCGTACATAGATGCTGGAAGTATGGTCGCAACAGTCAACTCTCAACCTGCTCTCAACGTTCAACTCTCATCTGAATGTCGTGGTATGGCGCTTCCAGTCAAAGTCACCGAATTTCCTGGAAACCCCAATGATCCGAAACCCTCAAGCTCTTCATAGAGGTGGCCTGGGGCAGTAATGGTCACGCCCGCGGCCTCGCTGCTCTCTACTGAACCGCCAGCACGTACGTAGCGTTCTTGGCACCAGCGAAAAGGCATCTCCCTCATTTCCCCTTTCTGACTCTTCATCTTTTCTGTCAGGTCGTTATGCCCAAAATACAGGGCTTCGCTACCACTTTCCTGTTGTTCAAGGACTCTCCGCCTGCTTGCCACTACCGCGCCTTTCTAAGCCTCCATGGATAGCTGGTCAACACCGCTACGTTTGCTTTCGACGATATCACACGGCTTTACCGTCCTTGCGCGCGGATGGAACTCGTTTGGAATGCAGGCCAATCTCGAGGATTGGGATTCATTCATCGGGCCTCAGGCCTCAGTGTCAGATGCTGGATATATCTACTGCAGCGTAGACTCCGACTGATTCGTGGGCTTGATCAAGCTTGACTCCATTACCCGTCAACCTGCCCGAAGGTACATCGAAAGTAGGCATCGCATACCACCGCGCCATTGCAAAGACAGAACGACCAATGCAACTCGACATGAACTGGAAAGTCGAGCGGAGCGTGAAATACTTGGATATTTAGTCGACGCATGCGGATACTCTTCGCGCAGACCAGGACATTAACAGCACAAAGGGGTCCCAAATAGACTATTCCATGAACCTACATGTAGTAGAGGTAATTTGCTGGGGATATAGAAAATGAAGAAGATTTACAAATGCTTGAACTTGCGCTCAAAAATCAAAACAGCAGACCGGATCTCGTTCTCGAAAATGATACAACATAAGGATAGAATCAACTGAGGCGCAAATCCCTGCCATTAGAGGCGGTCTTGTTCTATATGTCCCAGTGTCGACGAAGGTGTCCAGCTCAACAGCAGAAGTACCTGCGGCATCATGCTCGCCCATTAAAGCTTCCCGGAGGGTCGTCTATCCACGGAACCTCCAGACTTGACACAAGTTCAACACGGCCGGGTATTTCTCCACATAGAAATAGTGCTGCTAGTGGTCTGAAATCAAAATAGCGGACGTCGCCAACATTTGGAAATATTGGCCATCAATATGCGAAATA